>MU161487.1:26991-40596 GCA_015888305.1 Antheraea pernyi | reverse complement strand
CCCCATTTTGACACCAAATTTTTTTTTTTTAGTTTTTTTTTAGTTTCAATATTTCTCGGCGAAAAAAAAAACTCGAAAAAAAAAAGATATGAGTTAGAAGCGTTGAGGCAGAACCGTCGAATCCATACTACTGTTGTTTATTAGTATTTGTTTAAATTGTATTATTTTACATGTTAAATACCACCATGAAGTGTCATATCCTAGAATACTGCTAGTGTCTAGACTTTCAGCTGGTATAACAAGCATAGTAACTTGTAGTCCGTTGAAACTGTAAAGGCCTTGGAAGTCTAACAGTGTAGTCAGTTTGAAAAAAAAAACATAGTAATTACATGCATCTCTTATAAAACTGAAATCGTGTATAATATTGTACCAGAAATATTGCTAGATAATTTACTAATGTAATCTAGTGTTATCTTTGCCAAAATCATAAAATAATAATTCGGAGAAATTCACTTAAAATGTAAATTCCAATAAAATTAAAGCAAACACGGTAAGCCCTAAGTTCATAATTGGTAATAATTATTCCAAACATAAAACAATATAAACTAATGTTACATAAAATATTTCCTATAGCTCTAAGCTCTATTAGCTCTTAGTTAGCTCTAAGCTGTTTATTGTATTTTGAATTGTGTATTAAAAGCTGTTATAAGATGTTAATAGATTATATTTGAAAACAATAAATAATTTTGCTAATGCCTTTATTACGTGCACATTTTATACGATATTGTCATTCTTTGTGTCTTTTTATGTTCACAGAGTTGTTTGCACTCAGAAGTTAACATTTACCAACCTTCAACCTTTCTGAAGCGTTATATACTATCAAGTCGAATCTTCCATTTATTTCAGAAAAAGAATATGTAAATGCCTACGTTAATGTGAACTCCAATAATATGTGAAGGTACAAGAGTAATCTTTTTAATAGCTTCCTCTGAAATTCTTCCAACTCGTAAAATACCTTCGTTTATTTCTTCTTGTTTTCCCTTTGATATTCAAACTGCAACTGGGGTAAATTTGTCATTCACTAATCGATAGGTAGACTAGTACGTGGATAGTAGTTCTGTAGCATTATTTGTTACCACTTCATTAATTATTTTGTGATATGTTTGTTGCAACGATTATACCGAAGTGTTGTAAATAGAGGAGATATTATAATTTAACCATAGTATGAGGGTAGGCCGTTTTTCTAATGTTTGTCTAGCTGATCTCAAGTTGAAAATTTGTCGAAAATTATACATAGGTGTGTTCCGAGAGCTGTACTTAAAATGTAGTATAAAATAGATATAATTTCCTTTAACTAACTTGTGTTGTATAAATTACTTATGTCCGTTTCTTTATATAAAGTGTTGTTTTATATATTGTTTAGCTATATACTACGACTAGCTATTACCCGCGGCTCCGCACGCGCTTTTTAAAAAATGTATTAAAGAAATGGAAAATTGTGAGTGGGTGTGTACATTACAGAAAAGTTTTTTCAAAAACATTTGTAACTACGACACTCACGCCAACTGTAACATATAACGTGTACATTAGATATATGAATACAAATAGTATATCGAGTGGGATGGGATTTATCATCAGCAACATAACTGGAACTTCAACCTACTATATACCAAACTCAGTACTCACTAACACTATATAAGAAAGTAATGAAAATTATAAGCTATACATTATCGAACAATATATATTAAATCTTTTATTTTATAGATAGATATAATATGCCCGTATTGTCGATATACTTAAGTTATTCTTATACGTTGCTATAATAACTGAGTTATGTAGAAGCAAACGTGGTAAATAAGACAATATGGCCGCCAAATTGACCAAAAAGATGATATAATTCATATTACATACAAATATATGACTTTCAATTATGTATATTTATTCTTGGAGTCAGTAAGGCACACGTCTCACGTCATCAATTTCACATGGACTAATACATAGGTAGCAGTCAATCACTACATAGTGTACCAATTCAAATAAAAAGAGAATCATTAAAATCGGTTCATAATTAACTAAAATATCGATTAACATGCATGAAAAAAATATATACAACCGAACATAGTAACCTCCTCCTTTTTCGAAGTCGGTTAAAAAAGTCCTCTGTCAGCTTATCTGTTCGCGATAAAGTCAAAAACTACCATTTTCATGCTGTTTTCACCAGTAGATAGAATGATAATTCATGGGGAAGGTTTAGGTATAATTTGTCAAAGTTTTCATTTTATTATCCGGGCGCGACAACGTCTTCCGAGCCCGCTAGTTATCTGCCCGTAAAAGCCCCGTGAAAGTCGGTCCAATCAATTAGGAGATAGTAGGATATTGCGGACAAAGTCTTGAGAAACAAAATAAAATAGTTACTTCTTATAAGGTGAGTTATCTTCCAGTGAAAGTCCCGTGAAAATCAGTTCAAGCATTACGGATATTCCACTGCGGCCGAAGGCGAATAAAAAACCTAAATTACTTTTTATAAGGTCTGTTATCTACCAGTAAATACCCCGTGAAAATCGGTCCAACCATTTTGGAAATAGCCATGCGGACGAAACCGCGGACAAATAAAATAGAACATGTCAACCGCTATAATTTCGGCTATCTGGCAGTAAAAAGTAAAATTCCCGTAAATATAGGTCCAGCCGTTTTGGAGATTACCCGCAACAAACAAACAAACAGAGAAATATACTAATATAAAAATATAGACAAAGTATAAAGAAATTTTTTTTTGTTCATTTGTAGCCTTAGCCATTCATCAAAAAGTTGTTATTTTAATTGTACATACATAAACTTTATTTTTATAATACGTAATAGAGAACAAATAAAAAATTAGAAATAAAAGTAGTATAAACTTTTTCCATAGGAAAACAAAATAAACTTCGAAAATGTTTGCGATAGAAACTTACCACGTTACCATGGCAACGTATATAATACTAACGCTAACGAAATCTTTATTTGAACAATTTTGTTTTATGATTATGAAGACTAAGAAAATAATAATGATGGATAAAATAATGTACGACATATTATATAGAAGATTTGGCGCTTATGCCTTTATTGTAACTTAGACATGGAATAAAATTGATTAAAGGATATATAAGAAATACCTATATTGACAACTTCAGAATTGGCAGTATGGATTAATTCCTTCGCCTGTCCTATTGAACGAATATTATTACTACTACTAACGAAATCTCTCAAAAGGAAAAAAGTGCCCGATTTTGAAACGTTCTTCATTGGTGCTCTGCTTCTATTGGTCTTAGCGTGATGATATATAGCCTGTAGCCTTCCTCGATAAATGAGTTATTTAAAACCGAAGGATTTTCTCAAATCGGACTGGTAGTTCCTGAGATTATTAATTACTTTTTTAAGGTCTGTTATCTACCAGTAAATACCCCGTGAAAATCGGCCCAAAGTAATGCGGACGAAGCCGCGGACAAATAAAGTAGAATATGTCAACCGCTATAATTTCGGTTATCTGGCAGTAAAAAGTAAAATTCCCGTTAAAATAGGTCCAGTCGTTTTGGAAATTACCCAGGACAAACAAACAAACAGACAAAATATAATAATATAAAAATATAGACAAAGTATAAAAAAAGTTTTTTTTGGTCATTTGTAGCCATATCCATTCATCAAAAAGTTGTTATTTTAATTGTACATACACAAACTTTATTTTTATAATACGTAATATAGAACAAATAAAAAATTGGAAATAAAAGTAGTATAAAATTTTGAATACGAAAACAAAATAAACTTTGAAAATGTTAGCGTTGATACTTACCACATAACTTCAGAATTGGCAGTATGGATTAATTCCTTCGCCTATGAACTATTTGAATAGGAAAAAAAAACTTTGAAAATGTTAGCTTTGATACTTACTACATAACTTCAGAATTGGCAGTATGGATTAATTCCTTCGCCTGTCCTATTGGACGAATATTATTACTACTACTTACTACGTTACCATGGCAACGTATATAATAATAACGTAATCGCTCAAAAGCAAAAAAAGTGCCCGATTTTGAAACATTCTTCATTGGTGCTCTGCTTCTATTGATCTTAGCGTGATGATATATAGCCTATAGCCTTCCTCGATAAATGAACTATCTAAAACCGAAAGACTTTCTCAAATCAGACTGGTAGTTCCTGAGATCATAGCGTTCAACCAAACAAACAAACAAACTCTTCAGCTTTATATATTAGTATAGATTATAGAAATAATTTTATACACTAAAATAATTTGTATGGTTATATAAGAAACAAAAATAGCATTCTTCACAGAGTCTTCTCGAATCATAATTTTTTTCGTTCGTAAATAATTTCAATCTATTGTTGGGATTTAATATTCGAACTGTAACATCCTTTTTGGTTAATGTGTGATGTGATGGTGTGTGTGATCAGTAGGTAACTGATTAAAAAAGGTGTATATATTTCATAGGGTCCATGGATAGAGATCAAGAAAATAGGTCTTTAGGTTTTATTCTATTAATTTCATTGAACAAGAAATTATATGACATTGTCATATTAGTATATTAGTAAAGAATTAAGAAACAAAACAAATAAAGTTGATTATTCATAGCCTTAACATACCTCTGGGCGTTGAAGGCTGCCTTCAACCACACTTTGTTGTTGATGTATGTAGTGAGCATATAGCTCTTCGGATAATTCCAGTTCATGTTTTGATGCGGTTTCCGCATGAATGGGTTGGCTTGCCCAGGGTGTACCACCCGATCCACAGAAACACCCACGTGAAGTAACAGTGCTTGCATTGTTGCCTTTCGTTCGGTCAGTGAGAGCGCCGGAGGCCCACCTCCCCTCCCCCTGCCCCCAAACACAGAGTGGCAACGCACTTGCGACACTCCTGGTGTTGCTAGTGTCTATGGACGGCGGTGATCACTTAACATCAGGTGACCCACCTGTTCGTGTGCCTCCTATGAAATAAAAAAAAATGTGTAGAAAATATAAAGATTAATAGTATAGTTTTTCCTTATTTTTGTGCTTTCCAATGTTGTGTAAGTTTATAATATGAAAAATGCAATTATTGTAGCTTTTGCTCGCGGTTTCGTTCGTGTTAATGTAGATTTGACCTATACCTGAGGAATATTACTGTTTTCCCAGATGAAAGGTACCCAATATTCTTTTTTATGCCCCTGACGATATGTATTCAATATTTCCGGTAGATTGTTTAAGTAGTTAACGCGTGAAAGCGTTACAAACAAAGAAATAAACGAACTCACATTCCTATTTACAATATTAGTTCGGATAAGCATGCTGTAACACTTTATATGACTTGTGATTTTAATTATTAAATCACTCATACCAAGTGAATTAATGTATTTGTTCCTGTCATATAAGCTCGAAGCGATGACTGATTGATTATAGCGCTTTTAAATGCACCGCTGCTTCGAATGACATAAATCCGAATAGGGTGAATTGGGGTTATTTCGAACAAAATTTCTGACATTACTGGAGTTGGCAATTTCATTCAATTAAATCATTACATAGTCTAAAACAAAGTCCTGTGCCCCGTCTGTATGTCTGTTCGCGATAAACCCAACAACTACTGATCGGATTTTCACGCGGATTTTCCCCAGTAGATAAAGTGATTCACAGGGAAGGTTTTGGTATATAATTTGTCATAGTTTTTGAAGTTATACTTCTTTTGGCGCGTTAGGGAAAAATGATGAGAGTGAATTTTTACGGTGCGCGCGCACGAAAAACCGACATCCTGAAGTAAGCTATAGTCAACATTTTGTTTCTTTGTATTAAAACTTTCAATGTATTAAATACCTTTTTTCTATTGTTAGTGTCGTTTTTCTACAAATGTAGAATAAGGCAAAAGATAAAAATTTTGAAAAGATTTTTATCTTGTTACGCCAAAGAATTATAACTTCTATCGCGTGTATATAAGTACACACACACTTTTTTTAGTCCACTGAAGCTGTTAAGACGTTTCTAGGACAATAGAATAGTCAGTTCGAAAAAAAAAAAACTTTTTTTCAATTATGAATTCGGGACAACGTCCGTCGGGCCTGTTAGTAATTTTATATTTATGACCGTTCTTGTTTTATGATCTAAATATTTATGGTTGATGTAAACTCTCCCTTGGATAATGACGTTATGGTAGGGTATTAAATATTGTTTACGTGGTTAGTTACTGTTTCCAAACCTACCTAAATTAAATTCAAATATAGCTTTTATCGCTTTATCGAATTTGGTTATGTTAATTAAACGCTTAGTTCTTTTAGACAGGAGCTTCCCATTTCTTTTTACATAGACCACTTTCAAAATGTCGCTGGTTCGGGTGGACCCCTGGCAGCTACATTTCTACCATATTTCAGAAATTCGACAAAAAATGTGAAGATTACATCTAACTATAAAAATTTGCGTTGCGGCTGTGTTCGTATTTATATTGGCGAGGAATCAAAGAAGTTTAGGCAAAATTACAAGCACACACACCATAAGTCGTGTTTCGTCCCTTTGCACGTATGAACAATCGTTGTGGACGGCGGCGGCGGTGGCAGTCTCGACAGGTTGTACTGAATATGGAATATGTAAGTTTTTACAAGTAACAGTCGCTGAGTTTCTTAAAATATGATCTGTTTACATTGATAGGTGAAGCCAAATCAACATTTTAGTTCTTCACTATTGAAAGCAGATAAATTTTCGTGGACCCTCCCTTACTAATTGTGAACCCCCATTTTTTTGTCATGTCAACGTATACCTCCGTCGAGTCTCTCGTGGAACCCTGGAACTAATGTTTCAGATGATGGAAGGTGTCATAAAATAAAATTGAAATTGAAGCGATGATGGCTCATGATGGCTCATGGTAAAGCCACGCTGAAGCTATTGCTGGTTTCAGCATGAATAGGTCGGCTCGTCCGGAGTAGTACCCTCTCATAGAAAACCACGTGATGTAACGGTGCTTGCATTCTTGCGTTTCGTTGGGTCAGTGAGAAAGCCGGATACCCGCCTCCCTTCCCCCTCCCCCATTCCTCACTCCCCTCTCCCCATATACAGGCTGGCAACGCATTTGCGACTACCCTGGTGTTGCAAGTGTCTATGGACAGTGGTAATCACTTAACATCAGGTGACCCACCTGTTCGTTTGCCTCCTATCATAAAAAAACAAAAAAAAAAAAACAAAACAAAAGTTGATAGCATGTTCGGACAACGCGTCGATGGACGTAGGTTGCGACGGCCGAGTTGGAGCTTACGTGGAAGATGTAGCGAGCAGATACTATCCTAAGAAATAAGATAGTAGGTTAGTCGGTTTAAACGCTCCACTAGAAACAACACATCATTGCAAGTAATTACAGAACAACAGTATTACGCCAAGCCCTTCTCAAATGGCCACTCACCATGGCTTCTCGTCGTTTTCAACGCCTCGCTATCTTAATCCTTCCACGGTCGTTATTTTTATTATACAAGATCGTTTATATATGTCGATGCATTGTACCGTCTTTTTTCTTGCGTAGTCCGGTGAAGCTCTAAAGGCCTGGTAGGCCAATAGCGTAGTCAGTTCGATATAAAAACTGTCTTGCCTTCTTGCGGAATAAATCGTCGTAATAATTGCTTTTTACATCCACACCGTCGACTAAACATAAAATAAATTTTATCACTGAATAAAAATTAGAGAGTTAGATATCTGGACACCATCTTCGATCCCTAAAAAAGGAAAACATCGCGACGAAACCATAGCAAGCTGGTAAGGCATTTCCAAAGTCACCCTTAAGTTGTAAATCTGTCGTCGGGCACCTCTTGGCGTACTCCGGCAGTTGCAGTTGAGACAGCCCTCTTCAGGTTCAGCGTGTTTACCATCTTAGATCATATCATCCTTTAACCTTAGACTAGATTGTGATCAGACGCTATAACGTATTAAAAACAAAAATAATTTATGTTCGGAACGTATAATACAAATTTTTTAAACGTATTCAGATAAAAAATACATTTATAACCAACACTAATTACTAACGATAAATGGAGACGCAGTTGTTTATACTGCATAACCAAGGTCAGAGGTGCTGTGAAGTGAAACTAATTCTGTTATGAATAATTCTAGCCTAAAAAATTAATTGTTAAGAATATTTAGTGCTGCTATTGTAATGTATATATATATATATATATATAATAATGGATAAGTTCATATTTATCAAACAGGTCACAGTTGGTTGTACTTTTTGGTTTTGACTCGGTACCATTTCTTGCTACATCAGGTGTACCACAAGGTTCTAATCTAGGCCCTCTTTTATTCTTGGCATTTATTAATGATCTCCTGGATTTATTAGATAGCAAATGCCTGGCATATGCCGACGATATCAAAATTTTTCTAAAGATTTATGGAGTCAACGACACATTTCAGCTCCAAAACAACCTCAATATTAAACAATCTTGGTGTATCGAAAATGGTATGGCACTAAATGCACAAAAATGTAAAACCATGACATTTACTAAAAACAAAATTCGTTATACTTTCAATTATAAAATTGAAGGAGTCAATATTGATCGAACAGACATAGTGCGAGATCTAGGTGTCATGATTGATTCTAAATTATCATTTAGACCTTACCTCGACCATATCACAAGCAAAGCCAATAGAATGATCGGGTTTATAATACGTACAGCCAAACCACTTAAATCTATTAAATCATGGACCATTTTATACATTACTTTGGTTCGTAGCATTCTAGAGTATCAGTATGGTCCCCGTTCTATAAAAGTCATATAGACATTATTGAGTCCATCCAACGACGCTTTTTAAGGATACTGTGCAGTAAGCTTGGTATCAGAAATAGAATTACTGAATACAAAGATAGACTTCAAAAATTCAATCTTAAAAGTCTTGAACACCGAAGATCTATAGCTGACTTATGTATACTTCACAAAATAGTAAACGGTACCTTTGGTAGTGACCTACTCGGGCAAATCAATTTCAGAATACCAACTCACTCAGTACGAGCTCAGCAATTATTTCATTTACCAGCAGTTAATAACAACGTTTCAAAAAACAATCCGTTGTATCGAATGTGCAAGTACTATAACGAATTCTGTGTTCACAAATACATATTTAATGACAGCTTTACCCACGAAAAAAAAAAAAAAAGCTCAGACATACGGAGCATTTCTCGCCGCCGTGGTTCATGGTGGCGAGGAAACGAAAGGGGGAGCCTCCGGCTCCCAGGGAGGTGGCAGCAGGACCTGGCGGACGAGCAGTTCAGGCGGTTCACAGTGGACGCCGTCCGTCCGGTCCTGCGGGTGTGGATGCTGAGGGAGTGGGGCTCCCTGACGTTCCGGCTGGTGCAGGTACCACCCGAAACAACCGTGTGTTTCGGGTGGTACCTGCACCGGATCGCACGAAGGGAGCCGACCGCCGCCTACCACGAGTGCGGCGCTGCCGAAGATACCGCGCAGTATTCTGGCGGCGGCGGTGGGAACGGACTTATCGCTGCCGAACGAGGAGGTAGTCTCGCAGAAGGAGGCGGCGGAGAGGGCCCGAGAGGTAGACCCTCAAAGTGGCCGTCTCCGTCAACGAAGCACAGGCAGGAGGAGGCAGCGCTTTGCCCAACTCCTCCTGCCACCGTAGCCGGACCTGAGAGGATGAGCCGGGGGGCTCATCTCCTCATTGCACAGGTCCGGCGGACGAGGGGAGGCAGCTGGTGTGTGCTCAGTCTGCCTCTCTATAGGTAGGAGCCCGGCGGTCACCTTCCGCCGGGCGGACCGTGGGGCAAGGTTGATTAGCTGGTTCGATCCCTTGCCGCCCCCCCCCCCAATAACGGTCTGTCGGTACACCGTGGGGTTTTAATCCGTGCGAGTCGGACATAACCCACCCTCTCCCCCGGGAGGGTGGCGTATCCATAAGGGATTTCCACACGTTAAAAAAAAAAGCTCAGATAGGTCGCGAATTGCATGTATCAGGCAACAGCCCAAGCAGAGGTGTGCCTTTTTTTTTTTATACTATTGGCAGCAAACGAACATGCGGGTCACCTGATGGTAAGAGATCACCACCGTCCATGGACACCTGCGACACGAGAAGAATCACAGATGCGTTGCCGGCCTTTGAGAAAGGAATAGGCTCGTTTTTTGAAAAAAGGCAGATTGTATTGTTCTGGAAACGCTGCCGCTGGGAGTTCATTCCAGAGAACTGTCGTACGCGGAAAGAACGCACGTGAGAAGCGCACAGTGCACGACTTCCAACCATCGAGATGACATTGATGGAATTTCAGTCCCTGACGAGTCGTTCTGTAACGGAACTCAGCAGCAGGTATCAATCCAAACAGTTCTTCAGAGCATTCTCCGTGGTAGATCTTATAGAGGACGCAAAGCGACGCAACGTCCCTACGAAGCGCCAGAGTGTCTAGCCTTAAGGAGAGCACCTGGTTGCCGATGATTCGAGCCGCTCGACGTTGGATTCGGTCAAAAGGAAGTAGGTGACATTGAGGTGCTCCGGCCCAGAGGTGGGAACAATATTCCATGTGTGGACGGACTTGCGCCTTATAAAGCTGAAGGCGGTGATCCGGTGTGAAATACCGTCCTGCTCTGTTAAGAACACCTAATTTTTTTGAGGCCAGTTTTGCTCTGCCTTCCAAATGACCACCAAACTGAACGTTGCTTGATATATCGACACCCAGGATACTGATTTTAGGCTTGGCGACTAAGGGGACTCCCTGAAAGATAGGAACTGCGTCAAAGAGGGTCTTTTTTGCGGTGAAGATACAGACTTGCGTTTTAGTGGGGTTGAACTCGACCAGATTTTGTTTTCCCCAATCTGAGACACACTCGAGAGACGTCTCTATCTCATACACAAGTCTATTACGGCTCTCATAAACGCGTTCTCGAGAAACACCTGCACGACTGGTATAAAAAGAATCCACAGTACTGTCATCTGCATAGCAATGAATGTTACTGATTTGCAACAAATCATTGATATGCAGGAGAAATAGGGTGGGAGATAGAACACAGCCTTGCGGGACACCAGCACTCACAGACCTAAGATCCGAGCATGCTCCGTCAACGACGACTTTTATGCTCCGATCCGTGAGAAAACTAGACACCCAATTGCATAGTTTCTCGGGGAGTCCATACGAAATCAGCTTCGTGAGGAGCGCATTGTGCCACACTCGATCGAAGGCCTTAGCAACATCCAAACTAACGGCTAGGGCCTCCCCCTTATTTTCAACTGCTTCCGCCCATCTGTGAGTCAGAAAGGCTAGAAGATCACCAGCTGAGCGGCCTTGACGGAAACCGTATTGGCGATCATTAATGAGCTGGTTATCTTCTAGATACTTCAGGAGCTGGCGGTTGATGCAGGATTCCATTATTTTACAGAGTAGGGAGGTAATGGCAATAGGCCGATAATTGGATGGATCCGAGCGGTCGCCTTTTTTATGAATCGGGTGCACTAAAGCGCTCTTCCAGATATTAGGGACAAGGCCTGCAGAATATGAGCGCCGAAAAAGATGTGAAAGAACCGGAGCTAGTTCCGGAGCACATGTCCTAAGCACAATTGCGGGGATTCGATCTGGCCCACTCGACTTTGAGATATCCAAAGAGAAGAGTGCATTGCGTACACGTACCCTTGAGCTAGTTGTCAAAATAAAATCGGCTGAGTGCTTGAAGAGCTCGCCTTAGTAGTCCGGTTGGAGGGAATCGTGGTTCCTTTTACCTCCATTGATTGCGGGATGTTTTAAGGAGATAAAGTGGACTGTATTTCTGCGGTTTGTGAGGGCAACGGTATCACGGAAAAAACGCTCAATCGCAGGATCCAAGAGTATGTAATCCATTGAGCTAGGAATATAAATATACACGCTTACTTGGCAGCGCAGCCGCTGGCTTCGGCAGGTTTGTCGTCGTATCCAATCAGTTGGCGGATCACATAAAATGTGAAGACATTTCACTCGCGAGTCGATTTTGCGTTTGGTTGGCACAATAGCGGTTATTCTATGCGATGCGTACACGCACCAGAGTTCTTGCGGAGACACTGCGCGATGCGTGCGCGCACCAGAGTTCTTGCGGAGCCACTGGTGATGCGGAGCTACGCGCACCAGAGTTCTTGCGGAGCTACTGGGCGTACCGAGCATGCGGTAATCTATATAAGGAAAAGGATCGTGGCGGCGGGGTAAGGGAGGAAGCTAGGAGCTGCCCTCTCGCGTTAGCCTACCTAATATAATAACTACCAATTCCCCCCGGCTTTGAAGGATCCCTTCAACAGAAAATAAAACTATGGGCAAGAAAAATACTAGTGCGGTGCGGCTATGTGCGGAATCATAAGTAATTTTGTGCGGAAATACAAGAAAAACAAACTTAAACTACATGCGTAACGTTAAAATATAAGTTTTATAATTGAAAAACATATAAATAAAAAGTAATAAATTATCTACTTAATAATGGTTACCCTATTGCGGTGGCAGCGGACAGAGTCGTACTACAGGACGGTCATAGGTGCCTGTTTTAGTTTTCACTTGGGCAACACGTATGACACCATCCTTGCCAGGGTACAACTTGGTAATAATACCTAATGGCCATTGAAGTGGCGGTGCGGTTTCAACGTTTATAAGAACTATGGTCCCTACCTGCAAAGGTTTACTAGGAGTGTTCCATTTCTCACGAGTTTGCAAGTTGTGAAGGTATTCTGATTTAAAACGCTTCCAAAACGATTGCACAAGCGAATCCATTAAAGAAAAACGGGTTGTGAGCTTGGCTTGCTCCTCAGTAAGATCAGGTGCAGGTAAGAATGCTAGCGGTGCGGTAGAAAGAAAATGAGCGGGGGTTAATGCGGTTAACTCCGACGGATCAGAGCTCAAACAATACATAGGACGACTATTTAACACAGCTTCAATCTGAGTGAGGACTGTGAGCATCTCTTCGTAAGTTAATATTTGTTTACCAATTACACGGAATAATAAAGATTTTATACATTTTATATTTGATTCCCAAATGCCACCAAAATGACTGGCAGTAGGAGGATTCATACGCCATGTTATGCGGTGCTTAGCAAGCTCGTCACAAAATTTTTTATAATAATTATCAGACTCTAAAAATTTGTGAAGCTCGTTTAAATAGGCCTTTGCGGAAACAAAATTTTTACCGTTGTCACTATAAACAAATTTACAAGGGCCGCATCTACATAAAAACCTCTTAAAGGCGTCCAAAAATAAAGCAGAACTCAAATCAGCAGATAGTTCAATGTGGATCGCCTTTGTCACTAAGCATATAAAGATGCATAAGTATGCCTTTTGACTGCGAATTCCCCGTTTTCTTGTTAAAGTTATATAGAGAGGGCCTGCATAATCGACGCCGGTGTGCGTGAATGGCTTGCATTCTTCTAAACGACACTTCGGTAAATCTGTCATTTCGGGATATGTAGGTTTTGGATTAATACGAAAACAATCACGGCAATTATGTATACGTTTTCGAATCAAACGTCTAGCGGATAAAATCCAAAATTTATGGCGTAAAATTGACATTAACAGTTGAAGACCTGCATGTAAATTTTTGCGATGGTACCAATCAACTAATATCTCAATAATATGTCCGTGCTTAGGCAACAACGCGGGATGCTTTTGAGTATATTCCAGAGTAGAGCGTGTTAAGCGGCCACCTACTCGTAGAATACCCTCGGATA
>MU161487.1:0-25123 GCA_015888305.1 Antheraea pernyi | reverse complement strand
ATTATACGAATCCAAAACTGTTTCAAACTCTTTACGTAAATTGTCGATATTCGAAGAGGTATGAATGAATAATTTACGTTTAATCTCATCCGTAATATCCATTGATTTATCATAAATGTTTTGCATTCGAGTAAATAACATATCACGCTTTGACTGTAACAATAACAATTGATTATTTTCATCATTGAATGCCTGTTCTTGCGTCTCTTCTACCTTTTTTTTACTCATCGTTATCTATTATTAAGCGCGGAAATAAACTTCAAAAATAACAATATATACTAAAAACAACAAAAGAAACCTTCCTACGACGCGGTGCGATTATTTATATACCAAAACAATAGTTATCTATTTAGCGATTGCACGGACGTCGCGAGTGATTAGCAAATTTCCAATTTGGGGGGTATATCTAAATAACGTTAGTAAATTTCTTATGAGATGTAATAATACGAATTAAATACTGATCACGCGGTGTAGTAATAAAATGAATAAGCTGCCAATGCGGGATAAATATTATAAAGAATTTGACAACATATTCTTATGATTCAGCACAAAATTACGTGTATGTAACCTCATAAGTTTGCGGGAGCGGTAACAAATTGAAAAATTAACTTTATAAATGCCTTAAACACCAATGTAAGTATGTAACAAGCGAAATATTATAATTTATGAGAACTGTATACCGATAGAATTTAGTAGAATACTATAATATGCCCAAAATATAATAATTAACTTTTTAAGAGGCGGTATGCGGAAATATTAATATACTGTTAATTCTCATCCAGCTCGTGACAAATCAAACTATATTAAGATAATGAGCTGGAGGAGACACGGTCGGTTCGACTGGACCATAAATCCGGCTCGATTGGACCATTAATTGGAGGGAATCGTGGTTCCTTTCACCTCCATTGATTGCGGGATGTTTTAAGGAGATAAAGTGGACTGTATTTCTGCGGTTTGCGAGGGCAACGGTATCACGGGAAAAACGCTCAATCGCAGGATCCAAGAGTATGTAATCGATTGAGCTAGGAATATAAATATACACGCTTACTTGGCACCGCAGCCGCTGGCTTCGGCAGGTTTGTGGTCGTATCCAATCAGTTGGCGGATCACATAAAATGTGAAGACATTTCACTCGCGAGTCGATTTTGCGTTTGGTTGGCACAATAGCGGTTATTCTATGCGATGCGTACACGCACCAGAGTTCTTGCGGAGACACTGCGCGATGCGTGCGCGCACCAGAGTTCTTGCGGAGCCACTGGCGATGCGGAGCTACGCACACCAGAGTTCTTGCGGAGCTACTGGGCGTACCGAGCACGCGGTAATCTATATAAGGAAAAGGATCGTGGTGGCGGGGTAAGGGAGGAAGCTAGGAGCTGCCCTCTCGCGTTAGCCTTTTTATGGTGGTAGAGCCACGCTGAAACTATTATTGGTTTCAGCATGAATGGGTCGGCTCGCCCGGGGTAGTACCACCCTCTCATAGAAAACCGACGTGAAGTAACAGTGCTTGCATTGTTGCGTTTCGTTCGGTCAGTGAGAGCGCCGGAGACCCATCTCCCCTCCCCTCTCCTCTCTCCTCTCCTTTTCCCTCCCCTAACCCTTCCCTCCGAAAGATGGCAACGCACTTACGACTCCTCTGGGGTTGTTAGTGTGCATGGATGGTGGTGATCACTTAACAGCAGGTGACCCACCTGTTCGTTTGCCACCTATGACATAAAAAAAAAAAAAAACCTAATATAATAACTACCACCGGTGAAGCTGTTAAGACCTTGCTAGGACAATAGGGTAGTCAGTTCGAAAAAAAAAATATGTACAGATGATTGTTTTTTAAAATTAATAGGTTTCCATTAAAAAAGTCAATTCTCCGTAGTCCCCTCGTGCAAAACAGCCTGCTTTTCGTTATGAAAATCACAGAAAGTTAACGTTTTTTTTAGTAAAGAAAATTCCTGCTTATGCTACCTGCATATAGTCAAGTTTAAATGACATAAAATAAAATCCAAGTTATCTACACTACATCTGAGAAAAAATTTATTTAGTTGTATACAAAATTTCTCATTTTTATGTCAGTAACGTAGACCTTAACTGCTATGTAATAAGGTCCAATTTATTTCTTTATTTAGATTCGATGTAAACAAAATTATGGAAGAAGGATTCACATTTCACGTCGCGCCAGACCGCGCTCAGGCGC
This sequence comes from Antheraea pernyi, assembly GCA_015888305.1. Lineage (NCBI taxonomy): Eukaryota > Metazoa > Arthropoda > Insecta > Lepidoptera > Saturniidae > Antheraea > Antheraea pernyi. The sequence continues at coordinate 22,938 of MU161487.1, read as the reverse complement.
CGTAGCGAGTGGAGGTATACGTCGCTTTGCACTGGATTAGAAAAAAAAACATCACTCTAGAAATACGTATACACTTCACAAAACGTTTTGAACATTTTGAAAAACTAACCAATTTTTTATAGTGGTTTATATTTCTAGTAGTAAGAGACACTGTAATTAGGTTGAAACAAAAATTTTAAGTTTGGTTTTTATTACGTTAGTTTTTTGAAGTTATACTTCTTTTGGCGCGTTAGGGAAAAATGATGAGAGTAAATTTTTACGATGCGCGCGCACATCGTCACGAAAAACCGACACCCTGAAGTTAGTTATAGTCAACATTTTGTTTCTTTGTATTTTTTTGTATCAAAACGTTCAATGTAGTAAATACCTTTTTTCTATTGTTAGTATCGTTTTTTCTACAAACGTAGAATAAGGCGAAAGATAAAAAAAATTAAAAGATTTTTATCTTGTTACGCTACAGAAGTATAACTTCTAACGCGTGTACATAAGTACACACACTCTTATTTTTACGTTTTGACTGTAGATGGATCTGAGGTACTGTTATGGAACTTCGGGTAGAAATACATATGTCGTCTTTGTAGTCCTTTGGTCCTAATCATAAAGTATTCGATAGTTAAAAAATTCTGATCCAACATCTACCTAAAATTGCATACATGTTACAGATTCAGGGCCAGATTTATCATCAAGCTGGTTCGTTATTGCCATACCCCGACGCTGATCATCAATTTTTGCAAAATAAAATTTATTGGTGACGAAAATCGTGAATTAGAATCAACGTTGTGCAATTGAGTTGAGCTACAAATGTTTTTCCATCAACATAACGCATTAGTTCAATTGTTCAAAATTGCTCTCGATCGTATGTCATCTGATAATCACAAAATCGTAATAAGGGCTGATAGAACACCTTTTGGAGAGCATGCAAGGCGACTCAATGCACCGACAATTGATGAGGTTGCAATTGTAATTGTTGATGATCAGTTTCAATCCCGTGATGTTGTACTTCATCGCAGAAATAAGCAATTGCAACGTGTTTCGGAACTTCATCGTAGTTACGATGCATTACAATAATAATAATAATAACATTTTAATGTTCCAAGTCAATGTGTACATAATTAACAGTAATATTTGTATCTGCACTGGTTACAAACCGTATCGCAGATATCACAATTTCATAAATTGAGAACTAAAACAAACAGTGACTTAAATATATGTAATAATAAAAAAACTTAATTTGAATTAACTAAATATGTGAGATTATTGTGTAACACGATATTCCGAGTGAGACGAGAGTGTTTTATGATAGTAATGAGTGAATTGTTATTTAAATAAACGTGTATGATTTTAACTACCGAATTTATAATTATAATTTAAATTGTGGTGAAAGTAATTTAATTTAATTTCCAATTCAAGGTGAGTTTTTTAATAGTATGTCTGTTGTATTGATTAATCTGTAGTATATTATTTGCTTTATTATAGAGCAAGCCTCCCAGGAAGCCTTTAAAACGACAAACAAACCAAGTGTTATGTTTAGGTACTTTTATTATGTCCTCGACCCTTCTTCTCTTATCAGAGAATTGTAAGCTGCTCTTACGCTCTCTATTTATTATTTATCGCATATCCTGGTGGGGCCTATTTACACGGTCCCATCAGCCCCTTCAATGGCTACTATATCAATATACCAATGATTGATCCACGAACAGGTAAATAATTGCCCTATTTTCAGTGTGTTGACATTTCATTTGTATAATTTTCTAAAGTCACATTTTGCACTTATTTTCAGGTCTACATGTACAGAAAAAAGTTAGTGCCATGAATTTTTATTCGTATCGATTGTTGGTTCGTCCACAAGAACAAAATTATATCTTGGTAAACTATATCATCAGTACATCGTTGATATGTATGCCAAAATAGAAACTGAACGTCTTAATTTTATTCGTTTCAACCAAGCAAAATTAAGACCTGAAGAATATATTCATTTGCAAGATGCGATAGCGAATGATGCTAATGACATCAAAAACAATTTATTTGAAGGACAGTCGACAACTGATCGTCATGACATAACAGCACGTGTTTTTCGGCAAAAATTGAAAGCAATTATGGATTTAATTGTGAAATTATGTGTATTTGGAGAGGTGCGTTGCCATATGTACTCCATCGAATAACAAAAAAGGGGATTGCCGCACGGACATATATTAATTTGGCTGATACATAAAATAACTCCGGATCAAATCGATAACGTTATATTAGCTGAAATTCCTGATCAAACTGTTGATCCTGAGTTATTTCACGTTGCGGTTAAAAACATGATACATGGTCCGTTCGGTGAACTAAATATGAATTCGCCATGTATGATTGATGGAAAGTGTTCGAAACGATACCCAAGGCAATTGACTTCAGACACAATAACGGGCAATGACGGATATCCGTTGTATCGACATAGATTGCCTAGTGATAATGACAAAACGGCAACCATTAGAATGCGTAACCAGGACGTTGAAGTTGATAATCGTTGGGTGATTCCGTATTGTCCATTATTATCGAAAATATTCAATGCTCATATAAATGTGGAGTATTGTAATTCAGTCAAATCCATTAAATATATTTGCAAGTATGTAAATAAAGGGAGCAATATGGCTGTTTTCGGTGTTGTTGGTGATCATAGAAATGATGAAATTACTCAGTATCAAATGGGGCGCTATAGTAGTAATGAACCTGTCTGGAGGATTATGTCGTTTCCAATGCACGAAAGACATCCTGTGGTTGTTCACTTGGCTGTGCATCTTGAGAATGGCCAACGTGTTTATTTTAATGAAGTAAATGTATTGGAAAGAGCAGCACAACCACCAGCGACTACGTTGACCGCTTTTTTCAAATTATGCGAAACTGATACATTGCGATAAATTTGTTATATTCTGAAGTGCCTCAGTAATTACCCATGGAATGTGTCTTCGAAAAAATTTCAAAGACGTAAATAAGGAACAGCAGTCGATGGGCATCCAGGCATTTTCCAAACAGATGCAATTGGGAGAATACATACAGTACATCCAAACAATGCTGAGTGTTTTTATTTGCGATTGTTATTAGTTAACGTCAATGGCCCAAAATCAATTCAAGAATTGAGAACAGTCAACGGTCATTTGTGTCAAACATATCGTGAAGCATGTCAACTCTTGCATTTGTTGGAGGCTGATGCACATTGTGATTCAACACTTCATGATGCATCTACTTCAGCTCATCCACAACAAATACGAATGCTATTTATTATCAACATGTATGCCATCAAATCCACTTGAATTATGGAACAAATATAAACATTATATGGCAGAAGATATTTTAATTCGTATGCGTCATCCTGCAAGAAATCCTGATTTGTTGATTACCTTGGAAATGTACAACGAAGGTTTGATAATAATTGAAGATATGTGTCTAACGATTGCAAATAAAGCATTAGTACAATTGGTTATGACCGAACTTGCAAATCGTGAGATGTATGATTTGTTTGATCGTGAATTGCAACGTGAGCAGGAATTCAATTCTAATGATTTGCGTTTATTTTGTACAATCAAGCCTACAATGTACAATCATGCAAGCCGTTTCCAATAATGCAGGTGGATTATATTTCTTGGTTGCATCTGGTGGTACAGGAAAAACGTTCGTTATATCATTGATTTTAGCGACTATTCGATCGGAACAGAAAATTACATTAGCACTTGCATCTTCGGGAATTGCTGCTACATTATTAGAAGGTGGTCAGACCGCACACTCTGCACTAAAATTGCCATTGAATGTACAGGTGATTGAAACTCCAACTTGTAATATTTCGAGAAATTCTGCTGTGACAAAAGTTCTGCGATTAACGTCAATTATTTTATGGGATTAGTGTAATGGCGTATAAAAAATCACTAGAAGCATTTAATCGAACAATGCAAGATTTGCGTGGTAATGAACAGATTTTTGGTGGTGCTTTGATATTACTGACAGGGGATTTTCGTCAAACATTGCCTGTCATTCCTCGATCAACTCCTGCTGATGAAATAAATGCCTGTTTGAAGTCATCAGTTCTTTGGAGATATGTACAAAAATTGACACTGAACACATTCACATTTCACCTACAAAATGATCCAGCTGTCCATGAGTTTTCAAAACAATTGTTAGAAATTGGTGATGGCAAAATACAAATCGACAGTACCAAAGGATTGATCGCTGTACCGAACAATTTTTGTACAATTGCGCAATCGATAGATGAATTGATTGAATGTGTTTTTCCGAATATTCTTCAGAATTACAAAAATCGTGATTGGTTGAGAGAACGCGCCATTTTAGCACCGAAGAACATTCATATCAATGCCATTAATTTTCAAATTCAAGCGAAACTGCTAGATGTAGTAGTCTCGACATATAAATCAATTGACAGTGTTATGAATCAAGATAAGGCAATGAATAATCCAATTGAATTTTTAAATTCATTGGAACCGGCTGGAATGCTACCGCATTGCTTGAATCTTAAAGTTAGTTCTTTGATTATATTATTGCGAAATATTAATACACCAAAACAGTGTAATGGCATCAGATTGGCAATGAAAAAGTTATTGCCAAATTTGATGCATTTGATTTGAAGCTACGATCTGAACGGCTAAATCAAAAGAAGAAGTTTGTTTTTATATATGATTCCAACGCGTATCCCTATGATTCCAACTGATATGCCATTTGAGTTCAAACGATTACAATATCCTGTGCGTTTATCATTTGTGATGTCCATCAAGAAGGCCCAAGGGCAAACACTTCACGTTTATGGTGTGAATTTGGAGGTATCATGTTTTTCACATGGCCAACTTTATGTTGCCTGTTCCAGAGCCGTTTGTTTATTCATGCTCAAAATGGAAAAACATAAAATATTGTTTATCCAAATGTTTTGGATTAAGTTTTAAAATAGCTAGTAATTAATAAAATATTTTTTTGTTTGAATAAATGAATTTGATGTTCCAATTAAATTTTTGTTATTATCTCACTTTATACGTAGCGAAGCACGTAACGGGCCGCTAGTATTATATATTTATTTATACCATCTGAGGCCGGTGTAAAATTAATTGGGCGTGGCCCCAATAAATATACTCTGTACAGCCATTCGCTTAAACAACTGGCGTTATTGTCGATATATCGAACGTTTTTTTAAGACGACCTTAAATCGTTTCGAAACCTATTAAAAGAAATCCTGGCGAGTTACAGCCCTTAATTTTAGTATTAACTCGGCCTCTACTGCTACTAAAGTTAAAAACCGAAACAACGTGAAAAGTTCTTCTTGATATGTGTAATTTTCTAAATTTGCTTACAGTTACAAAATATAAGTATTATATTATATAAGAAATTTAACATTCTATAAAAAGCTCTCTTATGATTTTTCACGTAACTTAACGTAACATATTGCAGGTTAAAGTTTAAGGTATCATCAATTCCGCTATTGTCCGGGATTCCCATACGAATTTAACTTCCGTATTTACGATTACGACGCAACTTTGGCATTATCTCGCCATTTTTCAGCTCAATTCGTTATAGTAGGCTGAACATGTATTTTTTGCCGTGTGATGTTGCGATATGTGTGAGTGAGGGAACGTGATAACGTTGTCGACCATATAAGAAGGACAGACAAAAGCGAACGAATCTTATTTATAAAGGACAACCATTGCGTTCTCCACCACGATTGTATTTTTTGTTACGTAATTAGTGAAAATGATCACGTGGTTTCTGATTTTTATTTTTCTAACGTGGTTCGTTGTGTTTAGGTATAGGAGAAGGCATATGTACAAACTGGCAATAGATATTCCGGCTCCTAAGTGCTCATTGCCAGCGATAGGTATGGCACACACTCTAATTGGTAGCACTGAGGGTGAGTAAGAGTATATTTCGTACTGTAACATAGTTTAAAGTTGTACATAAAAATAACTGAATAAATAAATTCAAAAATCTAAAATTAATATACGCTATCTATGTTTCTGGGGTGTGAGTGGATATAATTAAAGTAAAACTTAAAAAGAGCACGTAAATATTTAAAAGCTACCAGTTGACACAGATATTGTTATACTACATTAATTTCCTAGGAGAGTTCAAAAAACTCATAGAAAGAGTATTCTGATTAAAAGCGATCGTTCAAATGCTGTTAAAACGTGTGTTTGGAAAGATTGAATAAAGATTAAACTTATAGTTATGCCTCTTAAGGACAGTGCAATTATATTCTTTATAGATATCATGACTTCTCTAAAGAAAATGAGTTACGAGACAATGGATCATAATGGAATAATCAAAGTATGGCTCGGTCATATACTATATTTCGGTAAGTCATATACAGAAGAATCAAGGGGTTGTTGATCTATGCAGTATAAGCTGTAAGTATAAGTTCTTTTCCTAGGTATATTTTATATAATTGAAATTGCATATAATAATACTGTACATTAATTTCCGTTACGTATAATTCAATTATACTATTTTAATGCATTTTTTTTGTATAGGTTGTGCGTTATTAAAATAATAACGTGTGTTCACAAAATTATCGTCGTTTTGTATTTTGTATCAAAAAAGTAATATAGCTTCTGATTTACCAATTTTTGTTAAAAAATCTCTTAAAAGCTGTTTCTTTTAAAATCATTTCTTTTTCATATTAATTTATTATTGTGTATTATAAAATTTTATAAACATTTTTGTAAAGGTGATATTACAAAACCTACCGCGATACCTACTGTTTAAAACTAACAAGTCAGATTCGCACACCAAGGCCGCAAGTGCTTCGTTGTACCCTTAGATAAGTAATTGTTGATAATCTATTCTATACATGTAATACAAATGAAGTGTCTGTATGTAATATCAAAATAATTTTTTTTTACTGATTGTGTATGAAAGTATACACGATTCTGATAACAAAAATGCAATTTTTAAAATTTTTGTCTGTTTGTATGTCTGTTTGATCCGGGAAATATTCGAAACGGCTGAACCAATTTTGACGGGGATTTCACTGGCAGATAGAAAAAATTACAGCGCGTTACTTAGATTACTTAAATTAGACTATCTGTTAACCGCGGCTTCGTCTGTCATGCTATCTTCAAAACGGTTGGACCGATTTCCATGGCACTTTCACTAACAGATAGCTGACCTTATAAAATGTAATTTAAGTAATTTTAATTTAAACTAGATGTTAACCGTGACTTCGCTTGCAGTGCTATCTACGAAACGGTTCGACCGTTTTTACGGGACTTTCACGGGCAGATAGCGGACATTATAAAAAGTAATTGAAGCAATTTTAGTATCTGCCAGTGAAAGTCCCTTGAATATTGATCAAACCGTTTTGAACATAGCACTGCGGGCGAAGCCACAGTTAACAGCTAGTATAAATTAAAGTTGCCTAAATTACTTTTTATAACATCAGCTATCTGCCAGTGAAAGTTATCTGAAGATCGATCGAATCGTTTTGAAGATAGCACTGCGGGCGAAGCAACGGTTAACAGCTACTTTCAATGGCAGATAGCTGATCTTATAAAAAGTAGTTTAAGCAATTTTAGTTTACACTAGCTGTTAACCGTTGCTTCGCCCGCAGTGCTATCTTCAAAACGATTCGATCGATCTTCAGATAACTTTCACTGGCAGATAGCTGATGTTATAAAAAGTAATTTAGGCAACTTTAATTTATACTAGCTGTTAACTGTGGCTTCGCCCGCAGTGCTATGTTCAAAACGGTTTGATCAATATTCAAGGGACTTTCACTGGCAGATAGCTGACCTTATAGGAAGTAATTTAAGTTATTCTATTTTAGACGAGCTATTACCCGCGATTTCGTCCGCATGAAATTTAGCAAAAATATGTTGTTCACTGTAAACATGTGCATAAGTGGTGCGAAGTACTGGACTCCAAGAATAAATATAATTGAAATTCATATATCTGTATCTATGTATGTAATTTGAATTATATTGTTTTTTCGGTCATTTTGCTTTACTTACCGCGCTTTCGTTTACATAACTCAGCAACCATAGTAACATATAAGAATATAGTATCGACTTGGGTCAATGAACACTATTTAAATTGTCGAATATTAAAAACTGCTTAGACAGATATCAAGTTTTATATCTTGATTTATGTTTACGCAAGATCTGAAGACGTCAGATCACTCAGTCTATACAATTCAAAATTATAATTATTAATAGGAAATTCGAAGATAGAAGGGGTCTTTCTAAAAAGATAAGATAAAAAGACCATAAACGTATTACTTATTGACAACATGGGCATATTATAACATCATAATAACATCTTTAAGTCATTATTTCATTAGTTCCTCTTACAGTGTAAGTGAGCATTGAGGTAGTTACATGGTGGGTTAAGGTTACAAATATGATGCTGATGATAAACCTCATTTCACACACTTTTAGTATTTATATGTCTAATGTATACGTTACATGTAGGTGGCGTGTGTGTCGTACTTACAATTGTTTTTAAAGAGCATTTCTATAATTGTACATGGTCTCACAATTTTATATTTCTTTAATACAATTTTTTAAAAACGCGTGCTGTGCTGCGGGTACATAGATAGTAATATAATATATTATAACTTATAATATGTGTATTTACGAAAACAATGTAATGTTTATCATTCAGTTCAAGGACCTTAACTGAACCCAGCTTACACTTGGTTGGATTTTATTATTGATTTTATTATTTGCTGTTTTACTCTAAAACTTCCATTTACATTAAATCTCCACATTTTGAGTTAGAAAAAACCTTTTTTTTTCTGAAAACATCTTTTTTCTTCTTAAATGATTATTTAAGACCGTGATGTAGGTATAAGTCTCACAGAAAACCGACGTGAAGTAACAGTGCTTGCATTGTTGCGTTTCGTTCGGTCAGTGAGAGCGCCGGAGACCTACCTCTCCTCCCCCCTCCAACGCACTTATGACTCCCTGGTATAGCAATATATATATATATATATATATATTAATTATTTATAATTCTATTACAGTATATACTATTCCAGTGTTTAATGGCAATAAGAGCAGAACGAGTAAACGAGTATAGGCTTAGCAAAACAAGTGTTTTTTTTACGTGTGGAAATCCCTTATGGATACGCCACCCTCCCGGGGAAGAGGGTGGGTTATGTACGACTCGCACGGACCAAAACCCCACGGTGTACCGTTGTACGACATACCGTATTGTTGGGGCGGCAAGGAATCGATCTATGCTTCTCCCCTTGGAGAGCCGCCCCAACGGTCCGCCCGGCGGAAGATGACCGCCGGGCTGCTACCTATAGAGAGGCAACCGGGTACACACCGGCTGCCACTCCTCGTTCGCCGAATCTGTGCAATGAGGAGATGGGCCCCCAACTCATCCCCTCAGGTCCGGCTACGGTGGCAGGAGGAGTCGGGCAAAACTCCGCCTCCTCCCGCCGGCCCTCCGTTGGCGGAGATTGCCACTTAGAGGATCTACCTCGCGGGCCCTCTCCGCCGCCTCCTTCTGCGAGAAGACCTCCTCGCAGAAGGAGGCCATAGCTCGCCAAGCCTGTTCGCTGCCGAGCATGGCCGAAACCACACTCGGCAGCGACAAATTCCCCCCTAAATTCTCCACCGCCGTAGCCAGAATGCGGCACTGCCCCTCCCACGCAGCACACTCGGACAGTGTGTGCTGCGCGGTGTCCTCATCAGCGCCGCACTCATGACATGCGGCGGTTGTCTCCCTACGTGCGATATGGTGCAGGTACCACCCGAAGCAACCGAATGGTTCGGAATCGGGATAGTCCGTTAAATTTAAAAAGGTACGCCCCTCTGCCCCTCTGGCAGGGATATTTTTAATGTCTTCCCCCGTCCCTCTGCCCTGATCAGGCCCCGGTATGGCCTCGCCTAGCGAAGTTAGCCTCTTAGAATGCGAGCGTCTCCGGTTCCGTGGATTCATTTCCGACATGTCTCCTCAGTTGCTTTTCAATTATGACAAGTTCAACCGCGCCGTACGCGTCAGAATACTGAACTCGGTTCCCGCGCCCGCAATTCTAATGTCAAATTCCTTCGCGGAGCTAGACGATGCCGCTTTCGCTGCCCAGCCCGATCCCGAGGAAGGCTCCAATATGGAGCTGGTCTCCGCTCCCACCGCGAACGATGGCTTCACCACCGTCTCGCGCCGCCAAAAGTGAACACCCCTTCTGACAATGAAGGCTTTAAGCCTTCAAAGCTGTTAATTATAGATGGCGCTAAAGTGCCAAAAAAGGCTTCCAAGCCCGATAGTCCGGCTTCGCCTCAGACCGCGGGTTCTGCAGTCTCGAGCAAGAAGCCCCGCCTATCGCCTCCCGTTACGAACCAGGACAAGGCGTCCTGGGTTAATATTTGTCACCTGTCGGAAGCAGCAGAAATTCGCTACACCTCAGCGTCCGACCCTTTCGATATTCAGGTAAAGTTTGCGACCTCCACCGACCCTCCGCGCTGTGTCCCCGCACCCCGCACACAAAACGCTCCCGGCACCAAATCACCGGCTCAAAATGTGATGATATAATAACTGAGCCTCAGCAACGCGTGGCCGGGATAGCTAGTAAAACAATAATTGTATCGACGATGGAAATGTTAGATGGGTACGAGTTATTGATAGTATTTACATATTAGTCAATTAGATTTACAACGATCGATATTATTTGCGGTAGAAATAGATGGTGGTTCTTATGCAGTTGAACCTTGCATAGACCTTCCCGCCCATTATTATAAACTCACCCAGCCTCCACTTCGCACAGGTGTATTAACGAAGAAGATAAGACACGAAATCTTACCTTTAGAGTACGAATATGTAATTCAACGAAATAGCAACTAAAAAACTGAACATGAATTGGTTATTTCTGTAAATATTTTTGAAAGTCTCCATAATGTCTTCTGTCTAACTCACCTACTTATATATGCAGATTTTTGAACCTAAATTTTTCACATTTCCGTACGATTTTTTTTAAACATTTTCTTCCATACGAAGTTTTGTCCCGACAGTTACAAACACAATAAAAAGGTATATATAGGTGCAGCATAATATTAACTAAAAATAAAAAGGGGTTTAGTTTTTTGCAAATATCTCGAAAACTAATAAAGATTTTGCAAATTCGAAAAAAGATTCAAAAAGAGGAAAAAATTTCCTAAAAGTCCCGGAGTTGCAGGGCCAATATTTCTAATTTTCCCAGAGGGTTAAAAATATGCCCGAAAACGGGTACTCCGGCTTGCGCAAGTCACGCGTCCTTCGGACCTTTAATGAATAAATAATATTTAAACTTATTAAATATGAAAATAAAAATTGAAAAAATTCAGGCGCCTACAGGACAGATCAATGAACAATAATCCGTTATCAAAAAATTTTTACCTCGATTTTTCAATAAGTTATCCTTTAATTAATTAACAATTTTTTGTAGCATGAACATTAACATTGCAAGTTGCGATAATTGTTAAACTATTAATCTGAGATTTTTTTCCTTTCGTGGAGGTATTTCTCAAAGGTGTTAGAATAACTTCCCGTTGGTAAAATTAAAAAATTGTTAATTTTCGTTTTGTCATTAACAATTTCAAAAATCATCTAGATGCCATTCCGAATCGAATGACACCTCAATCATAATTTTCGGAGACTGCTGAAAAAAGTTGACCAAAAAGGCACTTGTTGACTAGACTATTCGAGCAGTAGTCACATCTCTTAGTTTAGGTCGTAGATTGGGTTTTAATAGGTTTAGTTTTATGGTACTATTGTGTCACACCTCGAGCTGTAAACACCTTTTAGTTTTAATGTAAGTTGAATTGTAATCTTTTAATATTGGTATAAGGGCTGTCGAATAACATCATAAGACTTGAGACACCCACGCCAACCTCACCTGTACGTGTTGCACCCTGCTGAATAACGAACGAGGCAATGGCGAAAGCGGGGTGGTAGGGTTTTACAGCCTGACTGGGTCGCAACCATCATGCATATGGCGAAAAAGCCTGTCATAGTGATTTGCTTCTGCGGATCGTGTTTCGGGATCAGCCTGTGCATATCCAGCTTTTCGCAGGCCGGCATGACAGCGGCGACCGGCGATGGATAGTTTGTCACTCGGTGGTTGTCGTTGTTTTTGGATTGTTCTGTGCTTACCATCAGGCACAGTGCAGTCAATTGCCGTGCTACAATAAAAAAAAATATTAATAGTGCATTTTATTATATCTCGCGGACGCACTCCACATAATTATCTGGTAAAGAACTTAGTTTGCAGATAAAAGAGAATTGTTATTTGGTATGTAATTTACAACGTTTAATAAAGTTTCAACCGTTTCGATTTAGATTCCGCGATAAATTATCTCTAGATCGAACCCGTTTAGCAACATTTTGCGTTGATTTTTATTAATAATGAGTTGATGAGTGAACAAAGTTCGTCCTTCGTGCGTCCGTACACAGTTCATTCTGTATTTATACAGACTTGGAAAATCCCGGGTTTTTTTGGTTATATGTTTAATTCGAGAATTGATGATTTGAATATGTTTGTAATTTGTTTTGAAACGAATAGGATGTGGTCAAACGAAGTAACTATTTCATATGGAGTACTATTGACGTCTCTGGATACCAGCTTGGATCATTTGACTCGGCTCAAAGACGAGCTATGAGAATTGTTGACGATCCCAGCAACACAAACGGTATCGAACCGCTAAGTCTAAGTAGAGACGTCGCCTCTTTATGTGTGTTCTACCGTTTGTGTAATAGATTATGTTCTCAGGAATTGTTTAACATTATGCCTGTTGCTGCTTTCCACCATCGCACCGTTCGTCATCGGCAGGGACATTCATTCCCACACCTTGGACACCTCCACCTCTCACGTCTCCAGAGGCTTTCCCGAGCCGGCCGAGCACTTCCCATACGCCGTCACCGTCCGCACTGGCACCCGCGCATGACGCCTTAGCCTACACCCCGACCTCAGGCGGCTAAGCCTGCACAGGCTGAACCCGCTTTCCCTTCCCTGTCCGGCATCGACTGGCTCACCCAACACTTTCACGAAGTGTCCGAAATCATAGTATTCAACGCTATGATAAATAGTAGCTCGAACCTAGGTCTTCTAAGCGCGATATTTAGCTTTCCCGCCATCGCGGCCATGATACAGCATCTCGCACGCGCCTCAGTTTCGAATAAATAAATCTTTTGTTAAAGCTAGAACAAATCTGCGATTTTATATCTTCTATCTTCTCCTAAAACGATCAATCATTAGGAGTAAACCTTGTTATTTTAAATTAGATTCCGGAGCCGGCGCCGTTTAATTATCACTCAGATTCGATCTCTCTTAACATGTGTGCCAGCGTCCACGCCCACGAAACTCTCCTTCGCGCCGCCGCCCTTCATTCCATCTCACACATACGTCGCGTCTCTTCCGGTAGCACCTCGAGCCTAGGGCATTCCCTGCTGGAGCCCTCGAGCTGCTACTAGCGCGATACAATGACTCACCTACATCGCATGTACACACATCACATCACCTCACATACGTGTACACATTACACACATGGTGGCAAGGCTTTATTTTTTGCCTTATTCAAACTGAATCTAGTGGTTTACTTCGTTTTGACATCCGATATACATGTAAGCATTTATGGATGTAACGAATATACTTAGTCTAGCCGTAAATACTGTTACAATTAAAAATAAACAAAATATTACATTTGAATTTGGAATTTGTCATTTTTATATGATTATTCATTGTGTTTTCTCATTTTGGCGCCAATACATTGTACAATATTTTACGATATTAAACTGGAGTGGGGTGATAAAGAGAACCGAATCACTGTGATTGCATTGCACAAAGTAGGTATGGAGCCAAATGCAATATTTAAACTTCTCCATACGTTTGGTGTTAGTAAAATGTTTGTGTACTGGGTTATTGATACGTACAATGAGACCACCTCTGTTTGTGATAGAAAAAGATCTGGCCGTCTACGTAGTGTTTGTACGAAAAAGGAGCTCAAAGCAGTAAGAGAAGAATTCGAAGAAATCCTGTCTGAAAGCAAAATATTTTATCTCGGGAGATGAAGATAGCACCTAGAACTATGTCGCGTATTTTAAAAGATGACTTCGGACTTGCAGCCTATACGTGACGTAATGGTCATTTCTTAACTGATAATTTAAAAAAGAATAGGGTGGTAAAAAACTACTGAAGAGGTACGCATAGGGAAATTACAAAAAACAATTGTTTACGGATGAGATTTTTTTTACAATTGAGGAACATTTTAACAAACAAAATGACCGTATTTATGCTCAAAGCTCTAAGGAAGCCTCACATTTTGTCGACAGAGTGCAACGTGGGCCTTATCCGACATCAGTGATGGTTTGGTGGGGTATTAGCTATGAAGGAGTGACTGAGACATACTTTTGTGAGAAAGATATCAAAACATCGGCACAAGTGTATCCAGAGACCATTCTTGAGAAGGTAGTGGAGCCCCTTAACAAAACCATGTTCAATAACCAAGAACGGTCCTTCCAGCAAGACTCGGCGCCGGGTCATAAAGCTCAGTTTACGCAGTCTTGGTTGCAAACGAACGTTTCGGACTTCATCAGAGCTGAAGACTGGCCGTCGTCTAGTCCCAATCGTACTCCGCTGGATTATGACTTACAGTCAGTTTTAGAGAATACGGTTTGCTCTAAACGCTATGATAATTTCTCTAAAACAATCTGTACGATTGGCTGTGAAGAATTTTCCTATGGAAAGAAAAAGAGTGCATGCTACTATTGATAACTGGCCTCAACGTTTAAAGGACTGTATTGCAGCCAAGGGAGACCACTTTGCATAAGCTATTTATATTTTAAATTGTTTTGTATTTACGTATTATACTAACACGCTGTGTAAGTAATAAATATTATTTGCAATAGAAAATTTTTTTTTTCTTTGTTTCAGTTTTTATGGCAAAACTAGGTATGTAAATAGCTTAGACTACTTTAGCTAGGCCAGATCCGCGGTATCGACAACAGTCTAGGCCGAGGTGTGCCGCACATCCTTAAGCTAGTTGTTTGAATAAAATTGTTTGAGTGCCTTAAGCGCTCGCCTTAGTAGTCCGGTGAAACTGTAAAGGCCTTGCCAGGCTAACAGTGTAGTCAGTTCGAAAAAAAGCTTAGCTATAGGAGTCCTTCTTTAGGAACAGAACTTTTAATAGTTCAATGAGGATAATGATAATGATGTTTACAAGATATAATTAACTTCATATAGTTAAATAATCTTGATTTTGTACGGTGAAGTATTTGAGTAATAATTAATATCTATTATTTTTATTGTTTAGTGTTGACAAACCCAGTTGATACGGAAATGGTACTAAAAACCTGTTTGGAGAAAGACGACCTTCATAGATTCCTGAGAAAAGTTATTGGAAATGGAGGTATATTTGCCCCTGGTTAGTAATTTTTCGATATTTAAGTCAGCTAAAGTTATACTTTATGTTTATGGGTCAATAACAAACGAACTTATAAATACAAACGAAAAGTTTTTCATACCGATGGTATAAACACCATAGAAATAAACAAAATCGCTCTGAAAAACCGTTTACCATATATTGCCTAGCAACTATCAGCGGGTCTCTACGCGTTTTTATTTTATTTTATTTATAATTGAAATATTATATATTTTGTGATTTAATAATAAATAATAATAAAATAAAATAATAAAACTACTACTGATATTTTTTACACTATCAATCTTAACGTTAACTCAATTTACTTAGATTTTGTAGACGGGAGTATTTGTTCTTCCAAAGTCGTTATCTTATTAACATTTTCAGTAGTTATTTTAGAATATTCCCATTTTTATTTAAATGAAATAACGATTCGAAAATAAAACATAAAAAACGCGTGGAGAGCTGGGCACATTTTCTAGTTGTAGATTTAAAATTTTGACAATCAAAGTGAATTTAAGATCTAATCGAACCGACTCTCCGAACCGAACCGAAATCTGGCTTTTATAAAATTGCATTCCGTTGTAGTACAAAATAAAAAAAAAACGTAAACAGCTATGTGAACTCTTTATGGAATATCTCTAGATGAAACATATATAGAGGTAATATAATATGTTATATGTGAAGGTAAGAAAATATAATCAAATTAGTTACGAAAGATTTAAAAACAAACTATTCGCTACTAACAAAATAAATTGTCAGAAACTGTGTATAAATTATCAAGTCATTCGAGACTTGAGATTGTTAAATTATAAACTTTTAATATAACGTAGGAGTAATTGAAAATGCTATTTAATTAATGAAAATACTAATTTTTTTTTTAATGATACGGCAAGGTAATTTGTTGATTTGTATTTGTCTGACTATAAATAGTAATAGTTCAAATGAAATAATATCGAGATATTTTCTGTTTAGCATTTCCTTTCTTAAACTTACTCGACTTGTCGTATATATATTACTAGGGTCAGCACTCACGGTACTCTAGGATATAATACTTGATGGTCACATTTAACACATAAAATAATAATAACTAAAGAAGAAAAAAAATACAACAAAGAAACCCTTGGTTAAAGTGCCGTAATCTGCAACGGAGGAACCAGAGTTCATATAGCCTTGGATAACAATACCGACACTAACCCCTTTTTTTGAACTTCGAATAATTATTAGAAATGTGGCGACTATTCGGCAAAGAGCGCCGAGTATCCGTCTTCTTACATGTTGTGTATCCTTTAATAAAAAGTATGCAGGGAAATTACATTAAATAATACCTTCATGTATTGTTGTATGTATGTCTTTCACGCTTCACTAAACACGATCCGACTGTCAATGACACCGTCTGCGCGCGTGATTTAACAAAGCCGCGTAAGGGATTCAATATAATTCTTGTGTTTCTCTAGATAATTACGTCAAATGTTGAGCACCAATTTTTTTATTAAATTAGAAAGAGAATCGACTAATTATTATGTTGTACAAGTATTGCTGGCGACTAACCAGTCACCCTGTATATTCAAACAAACTAACGCTATTGGTCTGAAAGGCATTCATAGCTTCACCGTATTACCCTTGCTGTATATAAAGATTTGTTTCTAATATAGACAATAATTCGCAATCCACGTAATTTGCTAACGACTTTAAAAATGAAAAAATAGGTAACAAATAGGTACAGTGGGAACAAGTAGGTACACATGTAAACAAGAAAAACTTATGACCAATTTAACAAATTTGGTTTCTCTTTTGCAGTGTCGATATGGAAACAACGTCGCAAGATAATGGTACCGACTTTTAGACCAAACATTTTAGACCACTTTGTACCTATTTTTTCACAGCAAAGCGAGGTGATGGCGAAGAAACTTACTAATCATGTAGATAAAGGATCGTTTCAAATTTGGCCATTTATTAATACTTACATGTTGGATTCAATTTGCGGTACGAGTTTTCTTAATTTCAGGAATTGAATTGAAAAGTCCTGAAGTCTGTTGCTAAAACTTAATACTAATATTTTGTATAAGTTATCATAATAGCAATAATATAAAGGGTGAATATATTTGTATATGTTTGCGTATTAACAGGCTTAGGCGTGATGTAATAAAATGCTCTTATTAAATTGCTTTTAAGTAATTTTCTGTATAAAGTTATTTTACTTTAAACAGGAGTGGACAATCTTAATCTAATCTTAATCTTAGCGTACAGAAATTTTAAGTAAGTTTCTAACCTAAATTATTTATAACTAACTGAACCACGCAACTTTGTCTGTGCCGAATCGGTTTTTACCAGTTCCAATTGTATTTCCAAAGGCGAAAAATCAGAACCCGATTGCAGCGGTACTTACCGGTTCCAATTGAGATTATAGAATTTTTACCAACTGGAATTATATTTATTGTGATTAATTACTGAAAAAATATATATTCATTAAAATAAAGTAGTCAGGGATAATATATCTTTTTAACAGTGAAAGTCGGATCACTAGTACCGGGGCTTACCCCGAATATACAAACTCGCAAACTTTAACTCTTTATAATTGTTTTGTGCGTAAAGATGCTGGTTCAAAGGGGGGTTTTTTTCGAAATAAGGGATGCGGACTCACCGGTGTCGATTTTGTTGGTTTCACTTCACTTCACTCGCGGCGATATATATTATGCACTATATATGATTCAGTGTCTATGCGCTTTTTACAAAATAGTTTAGAATAGTAGTAATGGGTGACTACCAATTCTTGCGTATGAAGAGATCGTTGTTTTTGTTGCGTCCGCGGTAAGGATCGTGGCGTAAGTGACAGATGATTGGGTAGGAACGAAGGCGGCAGGGATGCGTGTGCGTTCGGAAACATGAATACATATAATGCGCGCCAACATCCTCCCCCGCGTTGAGAAAACTGAATTTTCTCAAAGAGACAAATACAAAAAAAAGAATGCGGTTAATTTTTTTTTTTTATTAAATGCGGTTCACAGAGTAAGAGGTTTAGTACCAAACGTTACTTTATAATAAATGCGAATATGTTAATATGCGGAAAAATTATTAAAAGATACGGATTAAATATATAAAAAATGCTAAAATAAAATTAATAAAGGCGAAAATTATTGCGAAGGTAGCGATTTATATAGGTGATCGAGCTTTGCTTTAGCCCCAATAAAGTTTGCACCGTTATCGGAGTATATGTTAGCGACTGGGCCTCTGCGGGAAATGAAGCGTTTGAATGCGTTTAAGAATGAATCCGACTTTAAGTCAGGCGCTAATTCGATGTGAACGGCTTTTTTGACTAAACAAATAAACAAACAAATGTATGCCTTTTGACTCTTTTGACCTCTGCGCCTACATAGAGTGATATTAATAGGTCCACAGTACTCTACACCAGTGTGTACGAAAGCTTTCGTTTCTCGAACCCGATATGATGGTAAATCAGCCATTTTTGGACTTGGAAGTACAGGTGCACATTTAAAGCAAATGTTACATTTGTGTATGCGTTGCCGTAATACATTTCTAGCGGAAATTATGCAAATCTTTGACGAATAATCGAATTTAGCAAATGAGATGGCAGTGTGCGCGGTGATAATAGTCAATTAAAAGAAAAGTTACGTGGTCTTTTCTAGGCATTAAAATCGGATGTTAAGCGTCGAACGGTAAGTTGGAATTCGATAAGCATTTGTGAATCATACAATCGAAATTGCATGATTCACAAATGCATACGTGTATATCGGAATGAAACGAACTAAAACTATTCGATTCAGTTCGTTGAGGGAAAAAAACAAAACCCTCCCACCATGTGTATGTATGTGCACGTGTGTGAGAGAGATGATCTCGTATGTGTGTTCAAGTGATGTAGGTGAGTCACTGTATCGCGATAATAATATCTCGAGGGTTCCGCGCGGGGGCGACCTAGGCTTGAGATATTACAGAGAACCACGATGTGTGTGGGAGCTAAAGAGGATCCCTTCCCTCTCGGCGGCGCGAGGGTCTAAAAATGAACTGAGTATGGAGCCATCTAGTCTTATTGGTTGCAAATCACCATTTAATTCCTACAAAAAATAAAATACAGCTAAAGCCTTTTAATTTTCGTTTTAAAATTGATTTTGGGATCAAATACATTTAAGTACAACCAAATCATCAAATAAGAATTAAAGTAAGAATAAAATACAGTTAAGGAATTATCGCATTTTTTAATTTCTTGAACTTCTCTTTTAGAGCTGACGCCCATAGGCAGGTAAAATCAATAGCCTATGGCACTCCCTAAAATTGAAACTTTGAATATAAGTAAAACTCCAACTCTGAGAATAGATAAACATATTTTTCGTTTCCTGCAAATTTGGTCTCTATGTACTTAGCTGTTTTTGATTTTATATGCCTCATATATGGGAACAACTGTGCTCCTAATAAAAGGCGCCCGCCGCCGCCGCCCACCCTCCACCTCCACCACTCATGTCCGTAGAGGCCTTCCCCGGCCTGCCGGGTGCCTCCCGCACCCCGGTAGCGCCCGCGACCACTCCACGCGTGTCACCTTCAGTGCCGCGCGTCCCACCCACCGTACCGCGCGTGACGACCTCTGTGCCACGCGCGCCACAACCTGGGCGGGCCCCTATGGCCCCCTGGGCTCCCAGATCCCAACCTACAGGCCTCAAACACAGCCTCCGCAGGCTCACATACCACACACACAGCCTCCGCAGGCGAAATACGCCACACAACCCGACCTCTTCTCCCCGACCGTCATCAACGGGCTTGCACAAATTAACAAACTGTTTGCAGAACACGACATAGAGGAGATATACGCGTTCGCCTCTGTGATCGACTCTAACGCAGAAACGGGTGCGTTCAGCGCGATCTTACGCTTCCCGAACATCGCGAAAATACTTAACCGTATCGCTCGCTCGCAAAACAAAAACTCTCACACAAAATAATCATGTCTACGGCCATGAATAGAATAAAACCGTGCGGCCTATCTCTTTCACTTTTTAATGCCAGAAGTCTGCCATACACAGCGCGATCTAGTAGCTGCCTTTTTACGCGATAGGCAAATAGATATTTTCCTCGTACAGGAAACATTACTAAAACCGAAAATGCGCAACCCCGCGATTGCGAACTATAAAATAGTTAGGAACGACCGTGCCACCCGCGGGGGTGGCACGCTGATCTATTATAGACGTTCACTATACTGCGTGCCGTTAGATCCACCCGCTCTGTCCAATATGGAAGTGTCAGTGTGCAGACTAGGGATGACCGGTCATCCGTCCGTTACAATAGTATCCGCGTATCTTTCGCCGAACAAACATTTATTAAAAACCGACCTAGAAGCACTATTCGAACTAGGAGACTCCGTCATTATAGCGGGGGACCTCAACAGCGGACACGTCATCTGGAACAACCCGACGACTTCCCGAAACGGGAGGATACTCGATAGACTAGGTGATGATCTAGCTTTTGACGTCATAGCCCCTTCGGAACCCACTCACTTTCAGGACAACTGTCGCCCGACAGTGTTAGATGTAGCTCTCTTTAAAAACGTCTCGCTTCGGTTATGACTCATACAAGTCATACACGAACTTGACTCAGATCACCGCCCCGTAGTATTACTATTAGGTTCGAGCTCGGACACCACCCCGCCGTCGGTCAGGGTGGCCGACTACGCGAAATTACAACGCTACTTTAAAGACAACCCGACGTCAGTAGGTTTAGACAGAATCCCGGACGTGTTAGTGTCGAAAGCTGACGCGGATTCGGCCATCGATTCCCTGGTCGACTATCTCCAGACCGCCGTCAGGGAGACCTCGAAAGAGGTACAAGCGGCGAACGATCGCCGCTTCATACTCCCGGACGACGCGAGAGCGTTGATCACGGAAAAGAACGCCGCGACTCGAGCCCACGACACCTACCCGTCCGTAGAGAATCGCGTTCGTTTAAAAACTTTACGTAAGCAAGTTAGAACTCGTATCGCCGAGATCCGGGCCGACAGGTGGGACAGGGTGCTCGAGGACATCGAGCCGTCCCACCTGGAGTACTGGAAACTCGTACAGAAATTCAAATCAGACATAGTCATTCCGATGCCCCCTCTCGATAGAGGCCCCGGGTTGCCTCCCGCGTTCGATAGTATAGACAAGGCGGAGTGTCTCGCCGCGAGCTTAGAGAAACAATGTTCACCTAACACAGCAAACACTGACCCTTCGCATATTGAATCGATCGAGTCCTCGGTAGAGCGCGCGCTCGCGTCACCGCCGGCAAAAAGGTCAAATATTTTATTTCACTCTTTTGTGACTTGGATACTTTTCAATGTTAATTTTTAGAGTTAATATATTACAAAATTGTATTATACTATCCTTTAGCATTATTTTTGAACTAGAGACTATTAACATATTTTTTTCTGAATTCAAAGATAAACTTTTTATTATCTATTCAGCATACAATTTTATACAACACATGTAAAGCTTTAGTAAATAAATTATAATCTTGAAATTAATTCATCAACTGACTTAAAAATAATATATTTAAACTAAGAGATTATTACAGTGGAACTGTGAAAAAAGATCTCATTAATTAGTAAATGAGTTTAAATAGTTCATATGGCTTGAAAGTCTTCGTTTGGAAAACCTTTATTGAGGCGTGCTTTAGTATAGAGTAGCAGGAAACGATTTTAGACTTTATTCTAAACTTTATAAGTGCTGTGACTATGGCCATAAATTGCAAAGTTTATAAACCAACTTGGGTTTTATGATGCTTAAAAATGAGAATAACCTATTCAGTTACGAAGTATAGTTTTGAGGACCCATAATTCGATTGGGCGACAGCCTTTCTGAGGAAGATAGTGTTGCAATAAAGGAACTTTGTCCAAGGTTCACTTGACCTTTAGCGCAAATATGATAGAAATGTGTACTACTAGATTAATACTGAGATTTTTAGACAAAATTACAAAATTGACTACAAATAAGTGTGAATTGAACAAGCTGCAGACAATACCATTTGCTCACAAAAGGACTAAGAGCAAAAGTGGGGAGACAAGAATTTATTTCTCCAGTTATTCGAACTCATCGATATATGTTACAACGATGACACAAAACTATCAGAAGTTCTCTGATGATCTTGTAGATAAACAAAAGTAGAGAAGATTTGACGATCATCGAAGCACATATCCTAATGAATTAGCCTATTTACCTGCAGAACTATTTGGGGGATATGGTGATGAAGATATCGTATATATTCTCATTAAAGTACAGAAGTAACTGCAAAAATTAATGAAAAGGTCAAGAAATCAGATCCTTCAATAAGTTTTTCACTCAAAATAGCAATGGTGTTGATTTTATCCCTAAAGTTCTCTAAGTGATAGTATATTCAATTGCGGGAGACAGTTATTCGAGCAGATACTACAGACATGTGTTCCTCTTTCTATAAGGTACAACAAGCCAAACTGCAGGGCTTCCGAGTTCTTGGATGTGTTCAACATAGAACCGAACTCATAATTAAAAGCCGAAGAAAGAAGACGAAGAGAGACGAGAAGAGAAGACTTTCAAGCCATATGAACTATTTA
>MU161485.1:6270-27260 GCA_015888305.1 Antheraea pernyi | reverse complement strand
CTTCCGAACAGAGTGCGGTCCGTCTGGCTGCCGGTAAACGTTGCGTTTATTCATGCGCACCACATATTTACTGGTGAAAATATGGATTTTTAAATAATTTTACGAGTTTTGTTTTTCTTTTTCACTAACTTTTAAACGCTATTAAAGACATGAATTTACACTTTTGTTATTGACGATAATGTGTGAGGTATTATTTTTTATAAATAAGAATAATTAATTTAAAACCCATTTCAGTATGGCTGAGAGAAAAAAGCCCTAATAAATAGGGGCTACGGAGCAGAGAAAGGATCGCGCATCTTGACAGTCCATGAATCCCAGGGATTGACATTCAAATCGATGGTGATCCTGCAAACAAAAAGCAAAAGTATGCAGATCCACGATAGCGTCTCACATACTATAGTAGCAATATCCAGACACACCAACACCTGTATCTACTATATCGACGTGACCGACGACGCAATTGGTAGATTCATCGATCGGGCCGTGAGCGCTACGGTGCGATATATTGTGGACTACAACCTAAAATTGGCTATAAAAGATAACAATAAAACAGCCATAAAATAAATTCTAGTTAGTAATTAAAAAATTAAATAAAAGTAATAGTAAAGACAATCAACAATGAGTTATAACTAATCAAGTATAATAATATATTGTTTTGCACACTTTAATATTGTATTGAAGCTACACTGGAGTTAAAATAGTGTCAGAAAAAAGATGCACACTAAGAGTTTGCAAAAAAAAGGATGACTCTGGGTCTCCTCTGGTGCGCACTGATCGTGGCCAATAGATCGGTAGGGTGTCCTGGGGTTTCCTGTGCGCTCGCGGCGTTCCCAACATCTTCGTTAGTGTCATCACCTTCAGAGCCTGCATATTAAACAACACCGTCGAATATCTCAGAGATTTATAAAATAAAAAAATACAATATTGCTGCTTCAAATTTTGTTGGACGAACCTTTTAGATATACTTCGAATTTACCTGATTTAAAAGACTTATGATTACCGTTGAGAAACGAATTTTCACTATCAGTTACTATTGCTACCTTACGAAAGTACCATAGTCTCAGGATTCTTGAATGCTTATACCGGCAAATCTTTTTGATAAGCAATTCTCCAATATGTCAGCAACCACTCAATAGTCACCATTCTCTTTAGATTGTAACGAAATAATCATCAAATGTTATATTTTTGAGAAAAATAAAGGTAATTAGATTCAGATACATGATAACAAAAGTATATAATTTACCGATAAAATAACATAAGTGATACGGTAATCCGTATCACAGAATTATTTTGTTTTTACCTAAATATAGGGATAACATTAATTTGATTACATTATCCATATATTTATATTTATTCAAACGTTCTGGAAAATTTGCGTATTAGATCATTAACGTCCAGGACAGTTCTCAAACATTCTTTAATTGAACGATTATTTATGTACTTATTCGTTATATTGTCTCAATTGAGAAAGAATTCAGAAGTAGATGATTACATAGATTTCTTTTGTAAATTAGAGGTATTTCTATTGTTACCTTTTTTTCTAGTCTTTTACACGATTTCAACAAGTATTTGTAATGAAATATTGTCACGCCCAACATCGGAAGAAGCCAAATTAATGTATAATATGGTGGACGTCGGTATAAGGACAAGAAAGTGATTGTAATATTGTTTTTCAATTTAGCATTTTTATTAGTATTGTGTAAGATGTATATCTGTAAGTTGTTTTGTAATTTGTGATTGTTTGAAGTATGGATGAGGGTGGCGTGTTCTCTTTGAACAAACCCTCAATAAAAATAATGAAAAAAAAAACAATTTCCACGGTCAATTCCAGTTCTAAACTTAATACTTCACGGTTTCATTTTTTTATGTTGCGATGTTGCTGGATAGCAAATGTGAAGATATCGTTATGGTGCTAAAGTAGTACAATTTTAAATTGGTAATTATTCGTTTTTGGACGTTACACTGGAAAGGATACATTATTATAAGCACACACGCAAAGTTTTAACATGCGGAGAAGCGTAGTTTATAAGAAAAAAATAATCGAAAATTATTATTTTTTTGCAATCCTTACCACAGATTATATATAATTCTCGTCATTGAAAGTTTCGTTTTACCTAAGGTTACGTTGCCATACGTTCGGTAACATTTTATTTTATATACATTTACAAAATAATTATATTTTGTACTCATTTCAGTTGGTTTTAATACACACATATATTTAATAGTTTATATATTTTAAATTACAGTGTTATTTTCATTACGAGTTATTAAAATTGATATGTGTTAAACACTTTAACAGGACTTTATTTTATAATATGTAGTGATGAACGTTGATGTACGCACTTATATGGGAATTAAAAGCACAAGATCAAAGAAGCGACGGTGCACTGAAAAACGGAGAGGAATAATTACAGAAAACTATGTCAATAAGGACTTGCAATAAAGATTTAAATGTAATGTTACGTGTAATTCAAGATGGGAAGATTTATGAGTCAGTCATTTGTTTTCTCGAGGCAATCTCGTCGAGGCGAGGTGCCGTGCTAAACTGATTACGAGTCCAAATTAAGTCGTAAACTCGTAACGCTTAAATTACAGCGCATTAACACAGACGTCGCTTTCGAGTGGAAATTAAAAGATTCTTACTTAAAAACGTTAATCTGACAACTATAACTATCTCTCTCTAACAATTGCAGCTAAATATTCACTAATATAGATATCTTGTTCTTGTTACTTCGAACTGAAAAACATGTAACAATTAGATCCTTCATATTATAATATTATATACGAGAAAGTTGGTGAGGATCGATGAATGTTTGTTATTTTTTCACGCAAATACTACTGAACTAATTTTTATAAAAATTGATAGTATTTTAAGGCGATATACATCAGAATAATATAATAATAATATAATCAGCTATAATTTGTGAATATATTGGCCAGAATATAACGACAAGTGTCAACTAAACACATCCATTCCAATAGTCATTTCGCCTACACTGGCAAATTTACACGATGAAAATTTAGAAGTCGTTTTCTTGCCGTGGAGACACATTGGCAGGAGAAGAAAAGTGAACGGATAAAATTGTTTAAAAAAAATGGTAATAAAGTATGTTTTTACTTAATTTTTTTTCTCTGTATAGAAAATATATTGTTAAAATAATAAGTGACGCAGGCAAAGTCGTGGGTATCAGTTAGAACTAACTAAAAAAAAAACAAATTAATTGTAATGAAACTTGCACGCGTTAAGGATTGAGGCTATGCAGCTGACAGCGCGCGATACAATGAAAGTCGCGTGTAGAGAGAGACATAACACTTTTTCCCTACGTGACGACTTTACCAGTCAGATGCCACTGCAACAAACTGAAATAGTTTAGTATATTATCAGATACGAAATATATATAAGGGTTGTTGAGGTATGTATGCTTGGTAAACATATATGTTTGACCAACTGCGTTAAGTATTGAGGCTATGCAGCTGACAGCGCGCGATACAATGAAAGTCGCGTGTAGAGAGAGACATAACGCTTTTTCCCTACGTGACGACTTTACCAGTCGGTTGCCACTGCAAGCCGCATAAGACATTCAGAACAAAAGTGCGAAACATCAAAGTAAAATCGCTGAGTGCCTTAAGCGCTCGCCTTAGTAGTTCGGTGAAGCTGTTAAGACCTTGCTTGGTCAATAGCGTAGTCAATTCGAGAAAACAAAAAAAAAAAAAATGCCACTGCAAGCCGCATTAAGGCAGTCATAACAAAAGTGCGAAACCTTAATTTATGGCATTCAGCAAAAAGTTCAGAGGTTTTAAGTCTATTCTAATATTAGCTTAATAAGCTTTAGTTTGAAAGATCGTTTGTTTTTTTTTTTAATTTGACCGAGCTCTGAACTAACATTTAAGATTACCAAAATCTTTTTGCATGTTGTAACCTGTTTATTAAGGAAGGTTGTAGATTACTATCAAGCTACGACTTTTAAGAGCGGAGGAATCATCATACAAAGTATGGTCAAAAGGTATGTTGAGTTACGACCAAATAATAACTCGGTCCGGCCACGTAGCACAGTGGAACGGAGTGGTAAGAGAGGGCAAGTTGATCACCCTACGAAAACGGAATATTATCGACGTAATAAGTCCCATTGCCGACTCTCTACGTAACAGTTGTGCTTTATATGTAACAGGGTTGACAATAATTCATTTTTTTTCTAATTAAACGCAATTGGAGCCGCAAGTCACGTCTTGTTAAAGATATTTCGAGTTCAGTTCGAGTAATTTTGGCGTAAATAAAATCGTATTTCATTGTGTGTAAATATTTTCCTTTATAAGCTTAACTTTTAATATTTTGTATTGTGTAAATCTAGTATATTAATTTTCAAGAATTGCTACAGAATAATTATTTCACCAGTGGAATGAGAGATTTTAATTAAGTGAGGTCGTGGCCTCAAATATATATTTAAATAAAAATTGCCTATTTTATTTCTTATTGCTTTTTTCTTTGACGGATAGACAAACAACTGGTTGTCAAACTTGCTTGCGATAGTCTTCATATCATTTATCGATTGTTGCCTTATTTATAACTAGCTGTACCCGCAGCTCCGCACGCGATTTTTTCAAATTGTATTAAATAAATATAAAATTGTGAGACTATGTACAATTATAGAAATGCTCTTTAAAAACAATTGTAAGTATAACACGCACGCCACTTACAGTAACATGTAACGTATACATTACTCGCTGTAATTTCAGCTATCTGCCAGTGAAATTCCCGTCAAAATCGGGCCAGCCGTTTCGGCGATTACCTGGGAAAACAGAGAGACAGACCGACAAATATTTTAAAAATTGCATTTTTGTTATCAGTAGCGCCTATACTTTCATACCCAATCAGTAAAAAAATATATTTTGATATCACATACAGACACTTCATTTTTATTATATGTATAGAATAGATTCACATACGAAGGAACGAATTTCTGTAAACAAAGTTACAATGTCGTAATTGCGGTGTCGCTTGTAACTTTCTTACGTCTGAGGTAACTTCCACAAATAATCAAACAGTTTCGCAGTTCATTCATCTGAAACGCAGTTCGGTGAAGCTATTAAGTAAGACCTTGCTAGGTGAATAGCGTAGTCAGTTCGAAAAAAAATCCATCTGTAACACATTGATTTTACTATAACTCATCACTAGATGCCACTAAACTATATTTTATTGTTGTTAAGTGTTATATTATAATTGACTGCGGATAAGGCTCGACCAATTGCCTGTCGTATAAAAAAAATTAGCTTTTGCTTACTCGTTTTAATGTAGCTTCGATCTATCCTTCGGGAACAGTAGATTTTCCTGGATGAAAGGTATCATGCCCTTTTCGATACCTCTGACAATGTGTATGCAAAAATTTTTGATAATTAGTTGACTACTTAAATGGTCAGAGTTTTAAAAAATAGGGGGCAAACGAACTGATGGGTCACCTGATGGTAAGTGATCACCGCCGTCTATAGACACTAGCAACAACGAGGGAGTCGTTAGTGCATTGCCGGTCTTTTAAAGACGTGTAAGCTCATTTCTTAAAGGTTTGTAACTAGTAATGATTTGGAAACACCGCCGCTGTTCATTCCACAGGGTCAAAGTACGAGGCAGAAATGACCTTGAGAGCCTCACCGTAAAAGATCTCCGCCCATCGAGATGGTGTGAATGAAATTTCAGTTTCAGTTGTACGATATTGGAGTTTAGCGGCAGGTATCACTCCAAACAACTCCTCTGAACATTCACCGTGGTAGATACGATAAAGGAACCAAAGAGACACAACGTCCCGACGCAGTGCCAATGGGTCGAGCCGATAGGATAGATAATAGAGTATAACAAATAATAAACTCACTTTCCCTTTTAGTAGTTAAGAAGTTGGTACTCAATTGTATATTTAAACAATTGTTAATACAATTAAATTAAAATAGAAACAACCTGTGCTTTTAACTGTTGTCTACTTTTAAAAAGACTCATTGTAACGACACATTTTTTTATTAAATATAAATAAATATTAGTATCAATTTAGTAAGGTTCTTAACAGTAAACACTACTTCTGCCCATTATTACATTATAAAGAATAATGAGTTTAAAAAAATAGGGGGCAAACGAACTGATGGGTCACCTGATGGTAAGTGATCACCGCCGTCTATAGACACTAGCAACAACGAGGGAGTCGTTAGTGCATTGCCGTTCTTTTAAAGAAGTGTAAGCTCATTTCTTAAAGGTTTGTAACTAGTAATGATTTGGAAACACCGCCGCTGTTCATTCCACAGGGTCAAAGTACGAGGCAGAAATGACCTTGAGAGCCTCACCGTAAAAGATCTCCGCCCAGCGAGATGGTGTGAATGAAATTTCAGTTTCAGTTGTACGATATTGGAGTTTAGCGGCAGGTATCAGTCCAAACAACTCCTCTGAACATTCACCGTGGTAGATGCGATAAAGGACCCAAAGAGACACGATGTCCCGATGCAATGCCAATAATTCGAGCCGATCCGATAAATAATAGAGTGTAACAAATAAACAACTCACTTTCCCTTTTAGTATTTAAGACGTTGGTACTCAATTGTATATCTAAACAATTGTTAATACAATTAAATTAAAATAGAAACAACCTGTGCTTTTAACTGTTGTCTACTTTTAAAAAGACTCATTGTAACGACACATTTTTTTATTAAATATAAATAAATATTAGTATCAATTTAGTAAGGTTCTTAACAGTAAACACTACTTCTGCCCATTATTACATTATAAAGAATAATAAATGAACAAGGGTTTAAGCATTAATTAGTGCCGACCATTTCGTGTTATTAATGAACAAAGAGGCTAAATAAAAACAATGGCCTTTATACCGTAAAAACTTGCTGGTCATGTTCCAGTTAATTATATTGGCTTTAAAGGTAAATAAATTTATTCCTACATTTTTCAAATATTTATTCAAAATCAAAGTAATGTATAAGTGATAATATAATTAGATTTTAACTTTGAAGTTATAGAGAGGTAAAGCCGTAGAAATTCTTACTGGTAACACAAAACATAACATTGTAATTGTAATAGGGAACAGTACTGATATAAAAATGTTTGATTTATATACGACATCAAATAAGCTGTTGCAGTTGAATGTGGGAAGCATAATGTTATGTACTGTTCCATATTCAACTTCCCTGGCTGAGAAAAAACGATAACATTCATATGTTAAATACATTATTGTATAATTTGACATGTCGTCATAGTGACAAATTTATATTTTTTGACATTAGTAAATTTATTAATAACTTTACAATAACGCAGGAAAGTATGCATCTTCCCAAAAAGTAGAAACGAGACATAGCTACATTGATAGCTTATAATATAAATAGATTAAGTGACTCAGCAGTATTATCTAATTCACCAAATGATACTGTGATTAAATATTTAAACCAGTTGATAAGACAAAGGAGCAGTGTAATATCACATTGTATCACCCAAATATTAATCGTTTCTCCGGCAAAATATTAGACATAGAAATATTATTAAATAGAGAGAGATTAAATATATAATGTTTTACAGAAACATGGCTTAAACCATGCATTGCACCAAGCATGCGTTATACTCAAACAGTTGGTAGAATATTTATTTATTCAAAATCAAAGTAATGTATAAGTGATAATATAATTAGATTTTAACTTTGAAGTTATAGAGAGGTAAAGCCGTAGAAATTCTTACTGGTAACACAAAACATAACATTGTAATTGTAATAGGGAACAGTACTGATATAAAAATGTTTGATTTATATACGACATCAAATAAGCTGTTGCAGTTGAATGTGGGAAGCATAATGTTATGTACTGTTCCATATTCAACTTCCCTGGCTGAGAAAAAACGATAACATTCATATGTTAAATACATTATTGTATAATTTGACATGTCGTCATAGTGACAAATTTATATTTTTTGACATTAGTAAATTTATTAATAACTTTACAATAACGCAGGAAAGTATGCATCTTACCAAAAAGTAGAAACGAGACATAGCTACATTGATAACTTATAATATAAATAGATTATGTGACTCAGCAGTACCATCGAGTTCACCTAATGATACTGTGATTAAATATTTAAACCAGTTTATAACAAAAAGCAGCAGTGTTATATCTCATTGTACCATCAAAATATTAGACATAGAATTATTATTAAATAGAGAGAGGCTAGATATATAATGTTTTACAGAAACATGGCTTAAACCATGCATTGCACCAAGCATGCGTTATGCTCAAACAGTTGGTAGAATATTTAAGAGTACAAAAGTATCTGGATGGTCAACAGTTTGATTTCACAAAATCGAAATCTACTACTGGCATTGGTGCAACGCTCGTAAACCATATACTGAGAGCCTGGGAGGATTCGCAGGATGCAATTGGTGTATTCTACGATCTGTCTAAAGCCTTTGATTGCGTTGACAATAGTACGCTTATTCTTAAATTAAAACACTATGGTGTTTGTGGATCTAGTGTCAACCTTCTAGTCTCTTATTTACAAGATCGTTATAAGTTAACATACATGGGGTAACCTCTGCGGGATCGTTTGCGCGAATTGGTGTCCCACAGGGTTCTATTTTAGGGCCGTTTTTGTTTTTAATATATATAAATGATCTGCACCTAATGTTTAATAACTGTGCTTACATGGTGGTTTTTACAGATGATACTTCAGTTATATTTAAAGTGAAATGGATAGATTCAAGGTTGGGCATATGAATAATACTTTAAAAGAAATTTGTTATTGGTTTGCGTTAATTAACCTATTGCTAAATACATATAACACGAAATATATGAGATTTGCTTTACCCAATATTAGACAGGTTGATAGTAGAATCAAGATTGAAGGGAATTTGGTAGGGTTAGTTGACAATGCTGTATTCTTGGGATGATTCCCAGAAGTTTATTCGATTCACAAACGTGTTTCTGTTACAAAAGTGTTGAAACCTTATTCTACCTACTAAGGACACAGGCTCTGCCTTATTATGAAGCTATTGTATAAAATGAAACACTGTAAATATGTAATACAAAATAAATAAGTTATAATTCTTTACTCATTTAAATGGGAATCAATTTAATTTTACTAATTATAAACCAGTCTACTGTGAATATTTACTTTATTAAGCAGTAATGTGATTAAAATTAAATTAAATTGTTTTAATAACTTACATATACAAAGCATATACAAGTTAAGATCTCTAATAACGAACACGCATAAGTTATAAAAATTGTGCTCCAATTTTTCTAAGCATAAAAATTAAAAGCCAGATCGGAACCATTTCGAGACTTGAAACTGCGCCTCAGGCGTACAATACACAAGACTTCTTTGTTCTATATAAACAGGATTTTATTAGAAACCTTTAGCTATACCGAACTCCAAAGGTTTCTCAGATATTTTATTGTATTACGACACGTTGTATAACTCTGTCTTTCATAGTTATCTTTTTTTCGGTACTTTCTTTTAAAAAGTTTTATTCTTAAAAAATAACTATTACGCATCGCTGGTCCCAGCCTTGATAAAATATCTTTCTAACCTCAAATTGTTATTTGTTTACAATATACTATTCAGCATGTTCACATTAATAGCAAACTACATTATGCGGTTAAGGCAGCTAAAATTATTATTTTAACCAGTACCAAATAATATCAAAGTGTCAACTTAAATTTCAAGAGAAGCTCAAACATTATATCTCAAATTCTCCTGATGGTCGGAATCTGCGAAGAAATAAATTCCCTAATTGTCTTAAATCATAACATGACAAATTTACTTTATTAAAATATAAACTAAAATGATACTTGGGACTCCCAATGTCAGGCTAAAATACAGCTAACTCAGGCAGGCAGGCTAACTCAAATTACGAAAACATTACAGGTTTTAAGTGTTTATAAAATATGCTATATTTTCTTGCTTTTGTGTTACGAATTTCCTACATTTTTGTATAGAGTTATCTTTATATAAAGATTGAGTCACTTTTGTGTTACATTGGTGTCATTATTGAGTCACTTTTATGTTACATTGGTGTCAACATAACATAAAAAGTTCCTATGTAATTTTTCAATTGAAATCAAATCACAAAAACTTTATTCATTTTAGGCCTTATTAAGGCCCTTATGAACGTCCAAACTTCCACCGGTTCGGAAAACAACCCAGTCATCGAGAAGAACCGGCAAGAAACTCGATCAAATTTCGATCGATTTCGAATATATTACATATTACAATTTTTAGTGGATGCACAGAGAGGAGTCAATTCTAGACATCACCTTCGTGCACATATTGATCCACTCTATACTATACAATAGCCTTTGATACTAAAACCCGCTTGATATGGCGCTTAATTTTATAGTCCGGCAAATCGGAAATATGTTTTGGGACTTTATTGTAAAACCTAACACTATTACCTAAGAAACTATTACTGATTTTGCTAAGTCTGAAACATGGGATGACCAGTTTGTTACAGTTTCTAGTATTTAGATCATGTCGGTCCTTTATAAAATGCAGGTTTTCAAAGTTTTTACGGACATACATTAAATTATCAAGAATGTATTGGAAGGGTAGAGTTAAGATACCGAATTTCTGGATCTTTATTTTTAACGATTCGCGAGGTCCTATATTGAATATTGCTCGAACAGCCCGTTTTCGTAATAAAACAATGGTGTCTACCTCGGCAGCCGTCCCCCACAGCTGAATACCATAAGACATTAGGCTATGGAAGTAAGCGAAGTAGACTAGACTAATTTAGCAGAGGCAATATCTGTAAGCTGACGAATTTTATGTATTGGGTATGTAGCAGAACTTAATTTGTTAGCCAATTTTGTAATATAAGAACCCCATTGAATTTTAGAATCTAGTGTAGAATAAACTTTACAATTTCTATAGGTAAATCGGATATCATCCAGACATACATACTTAGATAAATATACACGTATACATATAAAGTACGGCTTTAGATTCTTAGCTCATAAAAACCTATTTTCTTGATTATCATCATTATCATTATATAGTATAAAACAAAGTCCACTACCGCGCCTGTCTGTCTGTCTGTTCGCGATAAACTCAAAAACTACTGAACGGATTTTCATGCTGTTTTCAGCAGTCGATAAAGTGATTCATGAAGAAAGTTTTAGTATATAATTTGTCAAGGATTTTTTTTTATAATCAGGGCGGGACAACGTCTGCCGGGCCTGCTAGTATTTCTATAAGTTACTAATTTGTATGGAATATTACTTACTAAACATTTTCTGTCTTTGGTTTCGTTCAAGTCCTACTGAAGTATTATGGATAATTTGAATTAAAATAAGCAATGTTTTGGTTTAAAGAATTTGATTACCCAAAAGGATATAGTTCACTTAATGAGAATTACATTAAAAAATTGAAATTAATAGTTTTTAGCATTCTACGGTGATACGAAAGATAAAAATCGTTTACAATAACTCTACAGTGAGAATATAGATGAAAGAAAACTAACAAATATCACGCTATTAACAATGAAAATTCTAGAAAAAAATTGCAAAAGTAATTATGAGAACATTTAGCTTTTAAATATATCGTTAGCCTTAGTTGAAATATATTCATGGATTCGGTTTCCCTTAGGTCCTTTGATAATTTATTAAATAGTTTATCTTCCTCAACTGGTATGTTTTGAATACCATACCGTGTTGATATTGGTTTACTTATAGCTAATTTGTATTTCTATACAAATAATAATAATGTAAATCAACGTCTCCGTAAATTTTAGACTTTTGTGAAAAAAATTGTTACAGGTGTCTTGGAATAAATAATAAAAAAATAAGTCTGACTGTTTATCTATCTGTTTGTTTGAACACTCATCACTGCTAAAGTACTGCGCTCACGATAAAACAATAAAGCATATCCACTTATAACATTTTTTTTTATTGTAGCATTGCAAAATGACTGCACTATGCCTGATGGTAAGCACAGTACAATCCAAAAACAATGGCTACCACCGAGTGACACACTGTCCATAGCCGGGCGCCGCTGTCATGCCGGCCAGCGAAAAGCTGGATATGCACAGGTTGATCCTGAAACGCGACCCGCAGAAGCGAATCACTATGACTAAAATGCAAGTATGCATATATATATATATATATACATTTGCGTTATGGTCATAATTTATGTTCCTCTGTATATTTTTTTTCAGTGTAAGTTAAATTAATATGATTTATAACTATTTGTCTGAGTTTTTTTAGGCGATTTGCTTTGTTCTTTAACACGTTCTATGCCCGTCGGCCTGAAGATCAAGTTGAACGGGTATCACCGCTGGTACACGTGGCAGAGAACGTGTAAGTCTGAACTTAGCAGTACATCGTCCCACTTCAATTAAAAAATCTTTGAAAATAACATGATAGATTGAATAACGAATTTGCATAGGAACGTTTTCCATTGTAATTATCTCGTTACGTGTTGTACCCTTGAGAAACCATAGTAATCCATAACCCAAAATTCCACATTTTTTTCAGTGTAAGTTAAATTAATATGATTTATAACTATTTGTCTGAGTTTTTTTTAGGCGATTTGCTTTGTTCTTTACCACGTTCTATGCCCGTCGGCCTGAAGATCAAGTTGAACGGGTGCCACCGGTGGTACACGTGGCAGAGAACGTGTTAACTATGAATTTAGCATTACATCGTCCCACTTCAATTAAACAATCTAAATGTGATTTAATAATAACATAATAGATTGAAAAGCGAATTTGCATAGGAACGTTTTCGATTATAATTATGGTTTTTTGGTTTCAGTTCCTGAAAACTACATTCAAAAGCGTAAAACTAACGTAAAATAAAATTATTTCTTGAAAACTCGTTCCTCCCCTCTCGTACATTGGCGTTACTGCATATATTAAAAACGTTATCGCAAGCTTCAACGATGCTATAAAACATATCACATACACATTAATAGGCACCTATAAAATTAATATCAACTATGCCAAATATAGTGAACAAGTATATAATAGGAGTTTTTGGCGGAATCTTGAAATGTGTTGTTTATATTTCATTCATAGCCTTGTGTTATTTCGCTCCATATTTTGTAATATTGGTGGTGTTTATATTGTTTGATTATTTTGCACAAGTGGAGTGAATCGGAAATAACACCACGGAGCATGGATTCTGACTTCCCACAAAAACTCCCTGGAAAATTCTAACAAGGCGGCCACCATCTTGTTAGTTTATTGAAATGGTCGCACGAAGTTTGCAATATAACCTATATAACCTATTTAACAATGGCAGTAAACTACTAGTGGATTACACAAAAAACAAAATAAAATAAGTATGTATTATGTCAAAGAACGTCCACGTTATTGTGTTTGTGGATTTCTTAACATAAAAGATTTCTATTACAAATTTCATGTCATAGTAATGGCCTAACAAGTATTTGGAGATAACTACTGGGTTGATACACGTAAAGTGTCCACTTAACCGAGGGCCAGTGTAAATGGCCGGTGTTATTGCCCTTCCGAATTTCATTAGTTTCACAACAAACTATTATTGCGTGTTACATTTCAGATTCCAAGTTCGTATGAAACATCATCCCAAAATGGTTCGTCGTGATTATTCCACGATAATATTGGAACTGTTACAATTAAGTACATTTTATATTAAACATAATGTATACATATAATAAGAATATAAATCTAACGTAACGTAACGTAACGTAACGTGTATAAGTAATAAAATACATTTCAAT
This sequence comes from Antheraea pernyi, assembly GCA_015888305.1. NCBI lineage: Eukaryota > Metazoa > Arthropoda > Insecta > Lepidoptera > Saturniidae > Antheraea > Antheraea pernyi. Next base: position 13,537 of record MU161485.1, on the reverse strand, counting down.
AATTTTTAGAACTGTTTATCTGTCTGTTTGTATGAACACGCATCACTGGTAAAGTACTGGGTTGATAATAAAACCTCATCAAGAAATTCATAAAGCATATTCGCGAGAGTAACTTAGTATAGTATTTCATTAAAATCGGTCCACTCTATCAAAAGTTATTGTACTTTGAATGACGGCTCGAGCTAAGTACAACAGAAGAGTAGTAAGTAATATTATAAACCTGGACCGTGTTATTACAAAAAAGTTAAATACGTATTAAATACTTGGTTTAAAAAGGTTTCGTAAAAAATGCACCGCGCTCGCCCGAGGCAAGTTCGCGTTATCCTTTTTCACAAGTATAACCTAACGTAACCGAAGCGAGACAAAAGAGCAAGATGGCGAACATTCAGCGACCGCGTTGCGTTTAATACGAGACCTTTTTAAAGCCAGGGTTCAATACGTATTTAACTTTTTCGTAATAACACCGGGACGGTTTTCTTGTTTAGTTGGTTGAACACGCTATACTCAGGAACTATTGGTCCGATTTGAAAAATTACTTCGGTGTTAGATAGCTTATTTATGGAGAAAGGCTATACATCATTACGCTAAGAACAATAGGAGCGGGGCACCAATGAAGAATGTTTCAAAATCGGGGTGTTTTTTTCATTTTGAGAGCTTCTGCTGCGTGTCGTGGTTAGCCCGAATAGTTATTCTACGCGGACGATGTCGCGGGCAGAAGCTAGTATATAATAAATGTAATGTTATTAAAATGAAATGAAAGAATAAACAATGTTTTGATTGTTAGTTATCTTTATTAATTTTGAAGTATTTGCTGACGTCATTCAAACTAGAGCGCTTGTGACTTTATATTATACTTAAAACTATCAATTGAAGGTTTTACGGGCAACTATATTACTGATTTTAATCAATATTAGACTTTTTCTTTCGAACTGACTGAACCTAGCAAGGTATTAACAGCTTCATCGGACTACAAGGCGAGCGCTTAAGGCACTCAGCCGATTTTATCTTGGCAACTAGCTCAAGGGATCAACAACTAGCTAACTAGGTTTACAGTTGCATATTAATTACTAATAGATTTTCATTATTTTTTTATTTTATTTTTTTCAAAAGCAAGCAAACGAACAGGTGGGTCGGGTCACCTGATGTTAAGTGATCACCACCGTCCATAGACACTAGCAACACCAGGGGAGTCGCAAGTGCGTTGACAGCCTGTGTATGGGCATCGGTATGGGAAAGAGGGAACGGAAAGGGAGAAGGGAGGTGGTCTCCCGGCGCTCTCACTGACCGAACGAAATGCAGCAATGCAAGCACTGTTACTTCACGTCGGTTTGTTTTTGTTTTGTAACTATCATCTCAGTTGTATTTGTCTATTTTGTTTCATTCTACGCATGTATACATAATATTGCTAAAATATAATACAAGAAACATGTTTGTGTCAACAAATAGCCGTATTGAGCATAATTGTGTTTGTTCTTATTACTTCTACAAAAATAAATGAATATGATGCCAAATGAAACGCAAAAATCAGATTATTATCAGATACGTTGTCTTAACTGGCCTGGAATAATTACGAACATTACCAAAGTTCATTCCAGGATACCTAATCATGTCTCATAATATACAGTTAAGGTTATTAATTTTTTATATCACAAGAGAAATATACTTAAGCTTTAATTTTTTTTTCTAGTGGCGTTGGCACGGCCCTTTCTGGAGCCTTGAGTTGGTTCAGCCACATTTCCTCTCTCCCTCGTTGTGCGCGTGCAGGCTCTACTACCCAGCTTATGATCCGCTTGACGGTTCGCGGTAGCACACACTGGGCAATGCGGTGCAGCTAAACAGCCAGCGGCCTTGTGACCATCTTCGCCACACCGAAAGCACAGATTGCTGCGATCAGTTGTCGCCGTGCACTGTTGCCTGGTATGTCCCAACTGCAAACAGCGGAAGTTGCCGTTACCGCCACCCATCCAAGCATAAGTTTGCCCTCCCTCATCACAGCGTTGGCGGCTGCCACCGGACAACGGAGCCATACAGAGCCGGCACCATTAGGTGCACGGCGTATGGTCCCAACGTTGATATGTTCCACAGAGCACCCTCCTTTTTCGGCAACTACTGCTGCGATCTCTCCCTGCGTAACAGAGTCATCCACCCCTGTTATACGGAGTGCAGCTCGTTTGGTGGGTCTTGTTACTTGGACAATTTTATCTCCTAACACCTCCGTAAATATCGTCTTTAAACGGTCAGCAAGACGGTCCGCTTTCTGATTGCTAGTGGAGCCAGGCACTTCTGACAAGTATTACCTAACGTAACCGAAGCGAGACAAAAGAGCAAGATGGCGAACATTCAGCGACCGCGTTGCGTTTAATTCGAGACCTTTTTAAAGCCAGGGTTCAATACGTATTTAACTTTTTTGTAATAACACCGGGAGGGTTTCCTTGTTTAGTTGGTTGAACACGCTAATCTCAGGAACAATTGGTTCGATTTGAAAAATTACTTCGGTGTTAGATAGCTTATTTGTCGAGAAAGGCTATACATCATTACGCCAAGAACAATAGGAGCGGGGCACCAATGAAGAATGTTTCAAAATCGGGGTGTTTTTTCATTTTGAGAGCTTCCGCTGCGTGTTGGGGTTAGCCCGAGTAGTTATTTTATGCGGACGAAGTCGTGGGCAGAGGCTAGTATATAATAAATTTAATGTGATTAAAATGAATTGAAAGAATAGACAATGTTTTGATTGTTATCTTTATTAATTTTGAAGTATTTGCTGACGTCATTTAAACTAGGGCGCTTGTGATTTAATATTATACTTAAAACTATCCATTGAAGGTTTTACGGGCAACTATATTACTGATTTTAATCAATATTAAACTTTTTTTTTCGAACTGACTAAGCTATGCACCTAGCATGGTCTTAACAGCTTCACCGGATTACTAAGGCGAGCGCTTAAGGGACTCAGCCGATTTTATTTTAATAACTAGCTCAAGGGTGCGCGGCACACATCGGCTTTGGCTGTTGCCTGATACATGCAATTCGCGACCTATGTGAGCTAACCTAAGCTAAGCTAACTATTCATACATATATGAGTTGTTGAAACATATATGTGTAACAAGCATACATAAGTCAACAACTCTTATATATATTTCGTAAGTGTAGTCAGTTCGAAAAAAAAAATACAACCGTTGGATCAGCAAAATGAATATCCACATACAATATCCATCGGAGTAGTACAGTATGCCTATGCATACTTAGTTTACAGTTGCATATTAATTACTAATAGATTTTTTTTTTATTTCAAAAGTAGGCAAACGAACAGGTGGGTCACCTGATGTTAAGTGATCACCATCGTCCATAGACACTAGCAACACTAGAGGAGTCGCAAGTGCGTTGCCAGCCTGTGTATGGGCGAGGGGGTAGGGGTATGGGAAAGGAGGAACGGAAAGGGAAAGGGAGAAAGGAGGAGGGCCCCGGCGCTCTCACTGACCGAACGAAACGCAGCAATGCCATCTCAGTTGTATTTGTCTATTTTGTTTCATTCTACGCATGTATACATAATATTGTTAAAATATAATGAATAATACAAGAAACATGTTTGTGTCAATAGATAGCCGTATTGAGTATAATTGTGTTTGTTCTTATTACTTCTACAAAAATAAACGAATATGATGCCAAATGAAACGCAAAAGTCAGATTATTATCATATACGTTGTCTTAACTGGCCTGTAATAATTACAAACATTACCAAAGTTCATTCCAGTATACCTAATCATGTCTCATAATATACAGTTAAGGTTATTAATTTTTTTATATCACAAGAGACTACTTAGGTGGGATAAGGGTAAGAAGATGATGATGGAATAAAATAAATTAATATATTTACATCGCAATTTTTTTTATTGGTAAAAGGATTTGTTTACGTTTACATTCTTTGTACTACATCTTTAAATACGATTCAGTATTGTTTATTGTTTAATTCCTATTTGGAGATTTTTCCACATCTAAATAAAAGAAAATCAATTACCGAATGTATGTAAGCGCTTCAATTGAGAACGGCTGCACCTAATGTACTAAAACTTTTTTTTTGTGTTTGTAATTACCAGGACAATTGACATATGGTCCAACTTAAGAGAGATTCAGATAGGTTGTGAATTGCATTTATCAGGCAACAGCTCAAGCCAAGGTGTGTCGTGCGTTGAGAGAGTTGTCAAATAAAATCGGCTAACTGCCTTAAGGCGAGACCTTAGCAGTCCGGTGCAGCTGTTAAGACTTTGCTAGGACAATAAAGTAGTCAGTTCGAAAAAAAAAATCCAACTTGAGAGATGGGATAATATATATTTCAATTAATGATCTTAATATTTTATTGTTACAAATTAAATTATTGTCATTGTTATTAATTGTAAGTTGCATCACTGTCTAACAGATGGCGTTTTAATTTAGTTTGTTGACAGAAGACCGTAGGATCGACTGTTACAGATATCTCATACATGGCGCCACGTTTTAACTTGGAATTTATTTTTCAACACCAGTTTATTTTGTGGTACACGTGTTCTGTCATATAATAAATAAGCCACAGCAACGCGTGGCCGGGGCAGCTAGTTTCCATATAAAAAAGTGAGTGAGTGACACTGAAGACGTAGTTCAAATAATTCTCAGACTTGACAAGTTGAGGTTTAGTTGTACTGTTGCTATTTTGTTTCCTTACACGGTCGTAGTGTAAAAAAGATGTGGTCCAATTTTTTTGTTAGTGCCCCAGTGCGAAGCTGAGAAGGGCAACTAGTTTTAAATATAGCTAAAATTAAACACTATTACTTTAACACTATATTTTTTTAATATCATAGTAGGTAAACGAACAGGCGGGTCACCTGATGTTAAGTGATCACCGCCGTCCAATAGACACTAGCAACACCAGGGGAGTAGAAAGTGCGTTGCCACCCTGAGGGGAGGTGGGCCTCCGGCCGAACTGACCGAACGAAACGCAACAATGCAAGCACTATTGTTACTTCACGTCGGTTTTTTGCCAGAGGGTGGTACTACCTCGGGCGAGCCGACACATTCATGCTGAAACCATTAATAGCATAATTCAGCGTGGCTCTACCACCTTCACCTATTGGTCGATAAATTGTTAATTTACTAAATATAATACTTGTCAGTCTATCTAAATTATTAATAACCGCAATTTTCATGAATTCACTTCGTTACCATAATTGCAAAGTACAGTGTCAATACAAAATTTTGCAGTGTAATATCCATCGATAAGTTTTCATACGAAAATTTCGCGGCAATGATAAAAGGTCCTTTATAGTCTAGATGCGACCGCCGCTTTTCCGAACAAAGGCTGCGAGCCTTTGTCGCTGCCGGAACAAGGCTTTATTAAAACCTTCCTTTACACCTTGCAACGTTTAATAAATTGCTCAAATTCTGGTCGTGTGTGAATTTTATGAAAATAATATTCGAGATTTATTACGATATACATAGACAGCATTTGTTACATGCGAAGTCTCTTATAGAAACTATAGTTACAATTTTTTTTGTTGCAGGTGTTTAGAAATGTTTATGTGTAGAAATCAATTTTAGAAATGTTTGTCTGTTTGTTTGTGTGAACACGCGTCACTGCTATCTATGTAAGAAAATTATAAAGCATATCTTCGAGTATCATTTAGTTTTTGTCATCAGAATCGGTTCGGTCTATCAAAAGACTAGAGAGAAGTAGATAAGTAAATGGACTTAATACAGTCAGAAGACTGTATCAATAGCTGTTTTTTAAATAAAATTTCATGTAGACAAAGTCGGGGGCACAGCTAGTATACAATAAATGGGAATGTTTGTTTGTTTGCTTCACTTTCACATCTTAACGATATAATTGATCATAGTGAAATCTAGCACAAACGTTTTCAAGAATATAGTGTACCTTTCATCTATTGTCTCCTAGAGATTGGTAAAATATACATTAATCTATTGAAAATCTGTAATGTTGAAAATGGTCTCGCGTAACCACAACAGTGCAACGCGATAACTGTGACTCTATTTTCCTTTTACAACTATTCCATCTTTAAAAAAGTATATATTTTTTATTTTTGAAAAACGCGCGTACGTTCTAATTTCAAAATTAGTCTATCTGGCTAGTATTCGAAAATTAAAAATATAAGGTTGTAACAGAACTGATGACCCGAATAGGTACATCCTTACTACTCCGCTGGATTACTGGATATGCACGGCTTGACCTCGGCGACATGAGTACTACTACCAGCTAACGTTTCTCGAAAATTAAACAAATGTTATTATATATCTATTTTATATCTTAACTATCCTTCCTACTATTATAAATGCGAAAGCTAGTTATAATATAAATTAACTAGGTTTTGCATATGACTTCGCTCGCGTTAATATTGATTACATCTGTCTCTCGAGAATAGTATACATTTTATAAATAAGATTTACTTCTAAAAATTAATCTATTTTTTTTCTATTTTTATTTCTATTATTTATTGTATGGATTTTTTTTGTATGGATACAAAATATATAAAAACAATGTAATCGAATCATCGTGTTCTTCATTTGGGTTATATTTTTTCCAGTATTACCAAATAATACGAATTAGCAATTCATGTTGAATTAGCAGTGAAAGCTGCACGTTTATAATATCATTAGTGGCACAACAAATGGATGTAATGGGAAAACCGCGGATTTGTTCTCGTAAGCGGATTGCACGCGGCGAGGTAATGTTCTCTCTCTTTGTATTTCAGCTCATTTAACGGTGTGTGTGGAATGATGTACGTTTTTAACAATTCACAGAATGTTTATTATCCCCTTTTATGATAAAACAAATTGTTGTGTGTTGTGTTGCGGTGCAAAATTTCACTAACATTACGGGGTGACTTTGTTTTTAATAACAGTAGAAATAAATTATATTCATCTCGATCTCATTTACGAGACTAAATTTTTTTAATTTATTAAAACTTTAAAAAGAATAATTGGCCAGAGTTTTGAACTTTGTTACTTAACAACAAATTGTAGAGGATAGAGCAGCGCTAAAGTTATTACTGTTTCAGCATAAATGGGTAGGCTCGCTGGGGTAGTACCACCTGACCTTCGATCAACAATAAGTAGATAAAGGGTCACGTACAAAATCGAAGCTAAATCCTGTTCGCGTAAATATATACTTATGTGTAGCTATTTGTTTACTAAGAAAGGGAGCAAAAAAGTTTTAAAACAGTTTTAAGTTCAATCTAATTACAACCATGACACCTAGTAATAAAGTCACGAATGTTCAAAA
>MU161484.1:0-18052 GCA_015888305.1 Antheraea pernyi | reverse complement strand
CTATCTCCTAATTGATTGGACTGACTTTCACGGGGCTTTTACGGGCAGATAACTAGCGGGCTCGGAAGACGTTGTCGCGCCCGGATAATAAAATGAAAACTTTGACAAATTATACCTAAACCTTCCCCATGAATTATCATTCTATCTACTGGTGAAAACAGCATGAAATGGTAGTTTTTGACTTTATCGCGAACAGATAATCTGACAGAGGACTTTTTTTTAACCGACTTCGAAAAAGGAAGAGGTTACTATGTTCGGTTGTTTGTTTTTTTTTAAATATGTTAACCGATATTGTCGTCAATTGTGAACCGATTTTAATGGTTCTTTTTTTATTTGAATTGGTACACTATGTAGTGATTAACTGCTACCTGTGCATTCGTTCGTGTGAAATTGATCAGAAATATGTTACAACCGCGTGAGACGTGTGTCTTACTGGACTCCTAGAATAAATATACATAATTGAAAGTCATATATTTGTATGTAATATGAATTATATTATCTTTTTGGTCAATTTGGCGGCCATATTGTTTTATTTACCACGTTTGCTTCTACATAACTCAGTTATTATAGCAACGTATAAGAATAACTTAAGTATATCGACAATACGGGCATATTATAACTATCTATAAAATAAAAGATTTAAGATATATTGTTCGGTAATGTATAGTTTATAATTTTCATTACTTTCTTATATGGTGTTAGTGAGCACTGAGTTTGGTATATAGTAGGTTGAAGTTCCAGGTATGTTGCTGATGATAAATCCCAACCCATTCGATATACTATTAGTATTCATATATCTAATGTACACGTTACATGTTACAGAAGATGGCGTTCGTATCTTAGTTACAAATGTTTTTGAAAAAGCGTTTCTGTAATGTACACACCCACTTACAATTTTACATTTCTTTAATAAATTTTTAAAAAGCGCGTGCAGAGCCGCGGGTAACAGCTAGCTTATAATATTTGAGTTTTTATTTGCGTAATCCGCTGGACGAATGCTTAGCTATTACGTAACAATGTATAGATTAGTTGTCTAAGGTAAAGTGTCGTTATATAGAGTATAATCTCTGTATTTTCATTCGATAAATTTTTACAAATTCTAAGAATTTGGAAGAGAAAAATTTCTCCAAAATAAGCGCTTACGTAAAGCTATAGATTTATTAGATTAATGTTCCGATACTTCCGCCTGGAACTGAGATTGATAACGTTTGTCAGTACCTGGAATTATAAAGAACGCTGAAGCATCAATCCTGCGAAGTCCACAATGAATTTCCGCAAAGTAAGTCATCAATCAAAATCAGTAGATATGAAAGAATATTTACAAGTCCGTATTAAAAGGCCAAGTCGCGGTAAAACATTCGTTTTACAATATATTTTTCCTGTATATAAATTTTAATAAAACATTAAATACTTAAGAAGTGTTAAAAATGTAATAATTGGTTTGCAATGCATTTTTTCGTAGTTCCATGTAGTTTATTAAAGTTTTTTTATTAATATATGCAGAAATAATCATGAATTCAGTATCTATGTTTTTGCTATTGGTTATTATTTATTTCTAAATGTGGAAATGGTTACCTTTTGTCACACCGCCAACGAGTCAATCATTTTTTTTGCAACCGACTTTTCGCTAATAATATAATAGATAGATAATAATAATATTACAAATTTGTTGTGATAATTTCAACGTTCTAACAAGATTGTGGACCCCTTGTTAGAACTTTGGATGGAGATTTTGTGGTATCTCAGTATTCATGGTCCGTAGAATTACTTACGTAGTATAATACATAAAACACCAGCAATATTACAAAATATAGAATCAAGTAACACAAAATTATGAATAGAATATAAAAACTGACTACATGATAGACAAATATCCTGACAAAAATTGTGTATGCTCCTTACCTCAATAGTCTACAATTATCAATACAGATAATTAAATAAGTATCTATATATTAACACGTGAAGAAAAAAGTTTCTACCTCTTATTATAGTTAAATTATGACCACTGGGCAGGCACGCATATACAGGGGCGGATAGATGGGATTTATCTCCAAAAAAACTGACGTTACATAAAATACACGGGTTCATAACCAATGTGAAGTACGAATACAGCAATATTCTACAGAGTTCACATGGTTGTTTCAATGTTTACCCCCCCCGAACCAAAAGTTTGGACACGTGCCTGCCACTGGGTGAGCATTAGCTTATTTCATAGGTCTTCTAAAGAAGCACTATAGCTTAATAGTAGGCCAGTCTTAGATTCGGTCTTCACACAAAACTAATTTTTGTTTGAAGAGCATGATTATTATTAATTATAGATATGCATATTTTGAATTTAAAAAGGAATCTCAGGTTTAACTTGTTGACCATCTCAAGACCAAATCGTCATTCGACATCAAGTTAGAATGTGTTTAAACGGTTAAATCCTTTAATGTATTATATAAAAAAAGTAAAACTTTTTAAATATTTTTGATTTTGTCAATAAATAGTTTATAAACAAATCAATTAAACATTTTTTTAAACAAAAAGTAAATATTAAATTGAATAATAATAAATATCATATAATACAATTAACTATGTATAAACGGGCGCGCGACCGTACTGCCGTCTGCTGTCAATGTAAGTAAATAAGAAATTAAATAAAAGCTTTATTATCTGTAGTGCCATCTATCACCTAATTCGGGACTTCAATAACACAAGAAATATAATAATATTTGTTATAAAGTAAATAAAATATAGAAAAGTACGAACAGATGACTATGATAAGTACTGAATTAAATTAATTATGATTTATGAGAAGTTTTGGTTATGTTTAATTATTATCTAACTGGATGGTACAGTAACGTGACGCCATATTGCCATACTGTCGTCCAGTTACCTAATAGTCGCGCCCAAAGAAGTTATACTTCAAAAACAACCGAATGTCTGTAAACGAATCACTTCCGAACGGCTGATGAACCTATTTGTCTAATTATTTCTTTGTTATATTTATAATCGCCAGGTTTATATAAAAGATAGTACAGAAAAGTGAAAAATTGAATTAAAAAATCTCAATTAGATAGTGTATTCAAGTTAGTGAATGTTTCAGAATATAGAATGTAATATTATTCTGGAACGTTCAAAATGTCAACAATGGACCTAACTCGAATTCAATACAGCGTATTTTAAAAACTGTAGAATAGTTTTGATGTTTTACTTCTAAAAAACACTTCAAACTTTTTTAACTCTGCACTCGAATAAATTGATATTTGCAGAAAAAAACATAACTGATAGAAAAGACCCCGAACGCGGCGACCGGTTTCATGGCACGTACCGTAAAAAAAACTGAAATTTCAATTAAAACCTTACAATCAATTTTGATACTTTCACGCGACACTGCGGACGCGCGCTCTGGGTACTGTTTTAGGGTTGCCAATTTATTTTATGCTATTTTCCCGTACCTACTTTTTTATAGTATCATAGGGAAGTAAGTAGTTTCGTAGAATGTTTTTATATACCATACATGTGGTAAACGAACGTTGTAGTAGTAACGTTTTTGAAGTGAAAACTTCTTGAAGGGTTATTTTTTGGCAGGAGAGAAACTTATAATTTCGCATGATGACATATTAGTAAGCGTGATCGGTAGTATTGCGCATGCGTCAAACTAGCGACGCGTAGTATAGCGGTCTGTTTACATGTAATATTGATATTTTGCATCATCATAAGTTTGATTGATTAATAAATTTTGTAAGAATGTATAATAATTATTGCTCCATGTGCCAATAGATGTTAAAAACAGACTACAACAATTCCAATATAAAAATTATGAAATTTAAATAATTAACACTATATATATTTTTTTGTTTTTTTTTTTTTATATCATAGGAGGCACACGAACAGGTGGGTCACTTTATGTAAGTGATCACCACCGTCCATAGACACTTGCAACACCAGGGGAGTCGCAAGTGCGTTGCCAGCCTGTGTTGGGAGGAGGAAGGGAAAGGGAAGGAGAAAGTGGAAGGGGAGGGGGGAAGGTGGGTCTCCGGCGCTCTCACTGACCGCTTCAAAAAAGAACAGTTATCCCATTGTTTTGAGTTTACACTTCTGTTGGCAGTTCTCCTATTACTGGTTTCACCATGAATGGGTTGGCTCGTCCGGTGTAGTACCACCCACTCACAGGAAACCGACGTGAAGTAACAGTACTTGCATTGTTGCGTTTCGTTCGGTCAATGAGAGCACCGGAGGCCCACCTCCCCTCCCCTCGCCTCTTCTCTCCCTCTCCCTCCCCTAATCCTTTCCCCCAAAGGGTGGCAACGCACTTGCGACTCCTCTGGTGTTGTTAGTGTCCATGGACGGTGGTGATCACTTAACAGCAGGTGACCCACCTGTACGTTTGCCAGTCATGGCATAAAAAAAATCGTATTAATTATATGTTAGCAGGTGACCCACCTGTTCGTTTGCCACTTATGACATAAAAAAAAATGACTGCCTCAACTTTGATTAATAATAATAATAATATTTATTAAAAAAACAAAGCAAATGACAAAGATAGTTACTTAATCTATGCCACTGAATTTAATTGAATAACCTATGTATTAAGTACACTAGTTTATCATCGTACCAATAGTAATTATCGTTGACATCTGTACTAGTATTCAACTGTATCACAGATGTTTCGGCATTAATGGGTCGGCTCACCAGGGGTAGTACCACCCTTTCACAGGAAACCGACGTGAAGTAACAGTGCTTGCATTGTTGCGTTTCGTTTGGTCAATGAGAGCGCCGGAGGCCCACCTTTCCTCCCACCTCCTTCCCCTAAACACAGGATGGTAACGCACTTGTGACTCCCCTGGTGTTGCAAGTGTCTATGGACGGTGGTGATCGCTTACCATCAGGTGACCAACATGTTCGTTTGCCTCCTATGACATAAAAAAAACTTCTAACTTTAGCATGGTAACAATAATGATATACTAATAATCCATGCTAAAAAGGAACTATGCTATTAGTTTTAAGATTGCTTTTCTTCACATTGGACTACCTCGTAAAATTGGCAGTATACCTCGGCAGTCAAAAGATCTTGTCTCTTCTTCTCTAAAACAAACGGACCACTGATGTCTTACTTATCATTAGGTAAATAATTGGCTTTGAGAAAGAGAAACTGAGTAGATATCACGTTCACCAACCCAATGATACTCGCGGTCGGAACTGTTCTCCTATCTTTTTTATTGTACAGTCTTGAACTCTATGGTAATTAAAATCAAGTAAGCTGTCGTTTTTCGGAAACAGAAGTCCAACTGACAATGAAATATTTTTTCACATAAATCATTGAAATTTCGGAAGAGGTCAAAATATTTAAAAAGTTGTAAGAAATTTAAACATTTTTGTAAACATTCATAGTTTTGGTAACCCTAACTTGGACTATATAATTCATGTCCTATATCATTTTTATTGTTTCTGATTTTTGTGTATGTTTCTTTTTTTTTTGTAATATTTTAAGTTATAATATTTGGAGTAGTGGATTCAATTCGCAATATACTCGTATGTTACGCGTAAAATTGTTGTGCGTAAAACTTTTTTTTTTACCCTGTATTTTGATCAGTTACAATTTTCCAATTACTTAGTGATGTATATAACCCATTCGTTTTTATAGATTTATAGTTTATTTGGTATTTTTTATTTATTCAAGATATAAATTATTCATAGTAGTACAAACCTAGCTTACTCTTGTTTATGATTTTATTGCACAACGAGGTCGTGTCCACATATCCTTTATTAGATATATTACTTACTAGCTGTGCCCGCGACTCCGTCTGCGTGGACTTTAATATGAAAAAACAGTGACCAATAAAATTATCTGAAAATATTAATTCTATTTATTTATCTATTTTTCTCGTACTTAAATCGCATCGTCATTAAAATTACAATAAGTTTTGATAGAATGAACCGATTTTAATGAAACCAAGACTTACTGAAACCAAGGCTAAGTGTTACCGGAGATATGCTTTATAATTTTTAAAGCGAACTTGGAAAAATCTACCAGCATGCTATAGTTTCATAACGTTGTTTTATCAGAAGCACCGACTCACTTGCAAGGATTCGAACCTACGTCCATTGATGCTGTGTCCCAACATGCTATCGACTAAGGCACTATCGCATCTTTATTGTTAACTAGTGGGCGCCCAGAGGTCGACATTCGACCATAGTTCATTGATTATTTAAAGTTTGAATTGTATTAGGGTTAATATCATTGTTGAATGTAGAATGAAAAAGGGTAATTGGAACGTAAGAGTAAAATAATACATACAGTCGAGCATTGCAACCTCTTTCGCAACCTTTTTTGAAGTTCTTTATTGACAGATGTCGAAATGTCTTTTTTATTTACATGTGTGTATATGTTGTGTAAAATAGAAGCATTAGTGTGAGTAATGCATATTTTAATTAATTTAATGTACTTCTAATTCATTTTATACAAAATAAATAGCTTTTTGCACTTCTCCTCCATATAAACTTTAACTATGCCAAATTTCACTATGGCAAATTTCACGTTCATCCGTTAGCGCATTTCTCTCAAAAAGGGATACAAAGTTTAGGCTTCACGTATTAATTATTGTTAATAACATTCTATAATTTACTTACATTTTTAATTTAAAAATATCGTTTGATCGTTTGACGTATTATTTTTATTCTATTTTTACTTCTATTTTTATTATTATTACGTGGATCGTATATTTAAGGTTTATAAAGATTATAACCATAAAGCTACGTATTTTTTAATAGGGTAAAAAAAATTGGATGTACAACGTAAATTAATAATATTTTTATTGGAAGCGTAGTTTATTCTAGAAAATATTAACTTTTACTATTCGGATTATTTCGCCCGCCTGAAATTTTAATATCTACGATCAGATTTCAAAAATATGGACTGATTTTAAAAATACATTCGAGACTGCAAAATGAAAGAGGGTCCTAATATAACACCAATGCACACACACAGATAAAAAAGAAGCAAGAAATAAATAAGAAACAAAAAGAATAAACTCGAATGAGTTAAAAAAGTAATTTTAGTTGTAAAAAATTAACTTATTTACGTACAATAGACTTTTAACATAAAAAACTGATAATGAATGAGATCATGAAGAATAAATAGCTGGTGATGAACGGACACGCCGAATATCAGATATTATGTTGCCACGGAAAGGCTTTGTGAAGGTAGGGAAGTAGGATGTCGTACCTGGTATCCTTTAGCAACGAGCACCGATTTCACCATTTTTGTACACGTACAAAGATTTGAGACTTTTCACTACTTTGCAAGCCGCATCATACTGTATTTTTCTTCTCAAGAATAATTACATCAAGAAGGCAGAAATGCGAAAAAAATATCCTCAGCCAGGTGTTAGCCAGAAGAATTGAGGTAACAAGGAAACAGTCTTAGAACTTTGACCATACAAGTTGTAAAGTAATGCTTAGGTATTGTCCAGTATTCTAGTCGTGAGATACATTAAGCAAACTAACCTCAAAAAAGACTATTCAATGTAATATATACATGAAGACGCATTTGGACAACACGGCCTCAGTGTTTCGACTCTAAACGATGTAAACATGTAGTGTCTACGAAAGGCAGCTTCATATATTGCGCCAACATATCTATTTTTATTTATTTTTTAATTGAAGCTCGGCAAAGTAATGGCCATACCTTACCGTGGCAGTGCCATCCAAACACAACGACGACTAACAAAAAATCCACAATTCCTCGTAAGCTGACCCTTCATGCTATCGGATCTCTAATCACAGTTAAAGACGTTTCCATACAATAGATCAATAACTTAAGCAAATAGGTAGAATAATACCAATGAAATAATTAAATAATAAACCATTCAAACGAATTCAAATCAATCAGTCCAAACAATTAACGCAAAGCGGTGAATAAAAGCGGTTCGTAATTGAACATCTTTATATTAATAAGATTGAGAAACGTCCCGAGTTGAAATTATTACAAACTTTCGACTTAACGACAAAACCCGACCAAGTAAGTTCCCTTAATCGAATTACCGACGCGGCTTCCAGACATAATTATATTAGTTTCAAGTCATGTTTCAATTAAAAGATTATCTTTTGGTCTGAAACGATACGGATTATATTGTTCAGACATGTTGAGGAATTTTTAGAACTTCGGCGTCACACATCGTGCAATTTAAGTGGCTGTTTAGGCTAAAATGGTTAAGAAGCATTGCAATGCACAGCGGTATTATCCGTCCTTCTTTAAATCCATCAAGTGTCATATTTCCTCCCCCCAACCCCCTCACCGGTGCCTATGTCAGTCCATAAACATAATGACTACGGCGCACATCTCTGTGAGCGACTGTTAATAATAAATTACATCATAAACGTTCCTTAATATAATTAGAGAGTATAGGTGAAAGATGCGAACCGAAGTGTTAGTGAATCAAGTGGAGGCCTCCTACGACCGTGATAACAGCCGATAGGTGAGTCCTATTTTTCCCCATATATTTCCGACCGTTGTGCATTCTTAGCGATCACCAAAAAAAGCATCATGCCGAATTAATCAAACCATTTTGTTCACAATTACCACCAGCGTTTACAATGGCTTTTATTTTTTTTCGAACTGACTACGCTATTGACCAGGCGAGGTCTTAACAGCTTCACCGGACTACAAATTTAAGTGGCAATATACACTATTTGTTACACTATATATCTACTTACTTTAATTTGTGTCTATTAGTGTCATAGTGTATAAGTGTTACATAACTTTATTCTATTTAAATATATTAATAAATTAAAGTTAAGACAGCTTGGTATTAAATTTGCCACGGCAATAATAATAAATTCATTGGTCATTATGTGTCTCATTCAGATAGTAATACAGTGTAATATTTTTGCTAAGCTACTGACACGTCTGTATATTGGTATTGTAGTACTAGTCAGTTGTATTGCAGCATGTAATTAAATGAGGGTGTTGTTGTTGGACATTTCTAATCTTTATATATAAATCTGTTATGTATATTGGGTTGTAAGGGGTGTCGAATAACATCGAAGACTTGAGACATCCAAGCCAACCTCACCTGCATGTGTTGCACCCTGCTGAATAACGGACGAGGCAATGGCGAAAGTGGGGTGGTAGGGTTTTTCAGCCCGACTGGATCGCAACCACCATGTATATGGCGAAAAAGCCCGTCATAGTGATTCGCTTCTGCGGGTCGCGTTTCGGGATCAGCCTATGCATATCCAGCTTTTTGCAGGTCAGCATGACAACGGATGGATAGTGTATCACTTGGTGGTCGCCATTGTTTTTGGATTGTACTATGCTTACCATCCGGCCATACCATCGGCATAGACAATCATTTTGCCGTGCTACTATAAAAAAAGACCTATTGTTTTATGAACTTTTAAAAAATCTTGAATTGCCTTTAAAATATAGACATCAATTTCTAGAAGAAACGATATTTTATATAATATCACTGCATAGTGAAGGAAATATGCCTCGTGTAAGCATAGTGCAATCTAAAAAGTCAATGCAGTGCTGGCTTGCATATCCTGATACATCATGTACATAGTGGTAGCATTCCAGTTGTGAGTAGATCTCTAGCCCTGCTTGATTACTGTTTAATTTGTATATATTTTCACAGTTCAGTCTTTCTCGGTTATCTTTAGTTGTAATTGGGTGACTATCGCTCTTGAGTCCTTGGTACCTTTTGCCATGTCATAAGACTTCGTTGCACTATGTTTTTGTTCTCCTTTAGTCTGCAGTCTACAGCTTGTATAAATAAAAATTAATTGCTCAATTTAGAACGGCTGATTCTTTGATATGAAATCTAGTTTTTGTTGTTGTGATCTGTTACGTTTCTAATTGTCAGGAAAAAATGTTGGTAAAATCTTACGAAATAGTGAAAAATTCGTGTGATAAAATTGATAGATCTTGGCCAGTGTCTTTTTAATTACATAGTATAGTAAATGGTAGATTTGGTCTTCGATAATTTATCTGTGTGAAGCCGGTGCGGATAGCTGGTAGGTTAAACAAGTGAAAATATTTTTTTAATCTAATAGATACTTTCAGAAATTTGCGCATTTCAACAAACAATCTCTTGAACTTTATTATATTAAAATATAGTATGTAATGGAATAAATATGAGTAATTATTATCAGAAAATTAATTTTATTGAAGAGACTCCAAAGTTTTAGGACTATGTGTAAATCTAATAGATACTTTCAGAAATTTGCGCATTTCAACAAACAATCTCTTGAACTTTATTATATTAAAATATAGTATGTAATGGAATAAATATGAGTAATTATTATCAGAAAATTAATTTTATTGAAAAGACTCCAAAGTTTTAGGACTATGTGCTGTCTGTTAGGTATAATTAAAATGAAAAACAGAAAATACAATGTTGAATACAGCGAAAAGTCAAACAAACAAGGGCTCAAAGTTTTCAGACGAGACGAATTCAAGTACCCCCTTGAAAACAATAAATTAAGTACCTATTTAATTAATGAATAGATGAATATACATACATTTTAATATCATTTTAAGGTTCCAACGCAATTTCTATTGTAAAGCACTTTTCGGGATTCTCGTCCGAAACTTGGAGTTGGCAACAGGGACCCTCTAACGAACCATTGAAATTCAATTCCCAGTAGTATCGACGTATCAATAACTGTGCCTTACATACGAATACAGTCTGTTTGGAGTATCTTATGAATGTGCATAGACTGGAATAGCCACACAAAGAGAAGTAGATTGCGTAACTGTTTGCTGTTTGTACATAATAATAATCTACACACATAGAATTTGACTAAAGGTATCAAAAATCTTTCTGTTTTTTCTTTGGACATCTACATACCCTTTTTTCTATCTCCTATACTCGGTCTATAATATATACAACTTAGAATCATTGTATGTGTCCTTCGGAAATATTTGTTAAACTAAAACTTTCTCTGTTTATTTTAGTACGTTAATTCTTCCGAAATCTTGGATGAATTTTCATAATGTTTCCACTGTAACATGAGGTAGTATATAACCTTTATTTAATTATACTCTGATTACTAAAAAAAATGTTTAAGTTTTTAGAATCTTCTTTCTCATCTTGGTGCAATTCGTAGAATAGTCAAAAGATGCCGTTGCATTAGTTTTCAAATGTTTCGTGGTACGCGTATGGAACTTAGTACCACTTTAGTTTATTTGAAATACAGCCAATGTAAGCACATTTCACAATGCCGCAGTGTATTCAAAAGATACAAAAATAATACCCGAAAAAGCAATTTAACGGCCGGAGTAACTTACTTTCGGTAAATACATGTTGAATAAGTTATATTTTAAGCTTTAAATTAACAAATAATATCAAATTTTGAACAAAATTACCGATTTTAAACCTGTGGTGCAAATGTTTGGCCAAGGCTCGCCAACCACGGACAAACACGCACAATAACGGGAAAAAGTACTTTCTTCATTGCGTGTTAAGGTTGAATTCACACTAAATGTTGTTTATGTTATCTTTTCATTTGTAAGTGACGGCAGTAATCTATTGCTTTGCTCGTTTTATCGTAAGTATTAGATAATATTTTGAACATTTGTGACTTTATTACTAGGTGTCATGGCTGTAATTAGGTTGAACTTAAAACTGTTGTTCTGCCTTTCTTAGTAAACAAATAACTACATAAGTATATATTTACGCGGACAGCAGTTAGCTTTGATTTTGTACGTGACCCTTTATCTAATTACTGTTGATCGAAGTAGTACCTGCTGCTATTTTCATGGTCAATTCTACAGCCCTCCTTTATAATACTGAAGTAGACAGGTTTCTAATACTTAAAACGTTTTCTACAAGCTGATGATGATAAATTATAAAGAATGATTTATATAATGTACTCGTATCGTCACTTTTTTTGTTCAAAACAGCGTGTTAGTAACATCACTACACTTCGCATGTGTAGTGAAAATGTACTTACTGTATGTATTGTATGTATTTACTGTACAAATTAAACTCGAATCCAAATAGAATTGAATGAATTACAGTGAAATTGTCGTGTCGTGGTGTTTGCGTACATGGCCTACACGAGGCCGCTATTGTGTACCTACGCTACCTACTGAATATTAGCTAAAAGCGTTTACTATAATTCCGTCGAGAATTGGCCGTTGTTTAGATAAATTATTATGATTTTATACACGCCTTTTCGGCTGAGATGTTTTTATAGGCGGTCGAGTAATTTTTAGATTATGAATTCAATTTGAAAGTCTGTATACATGGTATTTTTTCGGTTTAGAATTTCAAATTAACGTCTCCTTATATTTCAAGACTTGACTTGTCTCACAATAATTTCACTACAGGTTTTAATGCTCAATTATAGAACTAAATAGAGGGAAATATTCTGTGATCACCATAGACACATAAAGGAATAAGATTTAGATTATTTTAAATTTTATGTAAATGTATAAAATCTATAACGCCGGACCAGCGAAACATAATGTGAACATACATAGGCTGACATGATTGGAATAAGACTGGGAATGAGTCCTCTCTCTCTCTTATCGGATTCTCTACTGATAGAATTTCATACTAACAGTACCCGCGACTCCGTCCGCGTGGATCCTAAGGTAAAAAACAATGACTAATAAAATTATCTAAATGTATTATGTCCATACATTTATCTACTTTTCTCTCATACTTAAGTCGTATCGTCATTAAAATTACAATAACTTTTAATAGACAAAACCGATTTTAATGAAACCAAGACTAAATGTTACCCGAGGATATGATTTATGATTTACTTGGTAAGGTTTTATAGTGAACGCAGTGCTTTAACAGTGATGCGTGTTCATACAAACAGACAGACATACAGTCATACAAACAGACAGACATTTCTATAAATTTATTTTATGACTTATTTTAAGACACCGGCGACAATTTTTTTTTCACAAAAATTTATATAATACAGACACTTTAGATTTACGTTCTTATTATATATATAGATATACAGATTGTACTATACTTGCTACAAAGTATAATGCTATCAATTTGACTAGGGAAAGGGAAAAATACATTTTTTGTATACGATCACGTCCATAATTACTACTAACTCTTATTGTCAGTTTTCAGAGATAAATAAAAAAAAACTTATTCAATGTTAAACTAAACTAAAACCGGTAGGTAAAACGTTTTTTTTATTTAATAACGTCTTATAAATCGATGAACGCCCGCTGCACGCACGAAAAATGACTCATTGTCACGTTCCGCCTGAGTCGAGCGTGCAAGCGATAGAGAGGCGCTATCGGTCTAAGCGTTCGGCTTGTAATGCATCTATCTCTCTTCCACTGCGGGGTGGTAGGGTTTTGAAGCCCGACTGGGTCGTGACCACCATGCATATGGCGAAAAAGCCCGTCATAGTGATTCGCTTCTGCGGGTCGCGTTTCGGGAGCAGCCTGTGCATATCCAGCTCTTTCCAGGCCGGCATGACAGCGGCGACCGGCGATGGCTAGTGTGTCACTTGGTGGTCGCCATTGTTTTAGGATTGTACTGTGCTTACCATCAGGCACAGTGCAGTTATTTTGCCGTGCTACAATAAAAAAATAAAAACTCCATCGGCCGATGCGTCCGAGTCGTTATCACGTAAAACTACTGTAAACCGAATTTACAGACAACCAATTTTTTTTTTTACTATCTAGGCTTTAGCGTCTCATCACAATCTCATTTGATGCTTAATGATAGTCCGGTCAAAGATGGTAATCATGCTAAACCTACATAAGGACTGGTTCTCAATTACAACTGTTGCAACACATTTATGCTTGGCTACAGATCTTTAACTTGGTGGTAGCGAGCCAGCCGGACTTAAAAGACACCCTTCGAACATGCTATGTTTACATCAAGATAGATTCCCTTTACCAAAGCTACTAAGTCGATTGAAGTGGTAACCATTTTTTTTAAATCCAAGTGCCTTGTAGCTTTACGAATTATTTTTGATTCCATAATATTTGAAAGCCTTTCATGGTAATTGCTAACAAACATACTAATTTTATGATGCAGCAAATATTACTGGAACTGCGGGTGGAGTAATTTTTTATATATTTTTGTATGCCGTTGTATATCTGATTAATAGAAATGACCATTTCAATACAGACTGACAATAGTAATTTCCGTTGAAAATAGTAAATCGAACTGGTATGCAAAGTAGACACATGCGACCAATACAGGCCGACCGTAACTAAATCGACAACTGGGAATGGGTGGACAGTAAGAAAAACATTATCATTAGAAGCTAGATTAACGATAATAAATATTCAATTCTAGCTATATTGAATAAGCATTAATTTATAGCTAATTTATAGGTAACATAAAGTTGTTTTTATCACTGTTATATTTCACGTGTGATAAATCACGACGAGTTATATTTTGCATATGACTATTAATAGTAACGCCGAATGAGGACAGACTATAACAGCATTTAATAGGAAAATTATACATGTTACAGGCACATGTCGTTGCAATGTCATTGCTTTATATCTTTAGTACGCATGAATTTATATCACTCTCATACGATATATAACAGGCACTTCGACGCTTCTAATTGGTGACGCAAATGATTTATTTTATCACTTATTTATATAATAAGTGATAAGTGTTATATAACATGCCTACTGTTGAAGGAGTTAATAATTTTCACTCGTGCTAATAACGTGTATAATGAGAACGTTCTCGACTGTATTACTATAACAATAAAATATAAACTATATCTAAATAAATATTAGCGAATTATAATAAAATTTATAAGATAAAGTAATTCTTGATGAAAAAGTACTTAGCTTTACCGACTTTTATGCTATTGCTCGCACCTTTGATATCACAAATTTAAAATGACTCGCAGTAGAAACAAAATAATCTTTGTCACGACATTTATGAAGGTACTTTGATGAACTGTAAATGTTATAATGTCTATGGTAGTAATAGTTTGGACATTATAGTCCGTTGGACATTATTAGTACATTGCTCTCATTATTATTCAAAAGTTGGTAATGAAATTTAGTGTTGGCTTTAATTCAGAATACTTATGCAAACTAAGCGTCAAATAATATGTATATATGGCTTTAATAAACGTAGTTATTAAATAAAGCCTTTGTTTTTATCCCGAGCAACCTTATAATATTATTTGAATATGCGATATTGATATTTATATGCGAGGTAATAATAGGTTATATAAAGCAGTCTCTGTGAATATTAGAGATTACAGAAATGTTTTCTCTAAAAATAATATCAGATTTGTTTAAATAGCAAACAGGCTAGCCTACATTACTGCGGTTGAACAAAACAAGAGAAATGCACCAGCTTATTGCTTGGCGTTGTAATAAAAAACGAGTCTAAAATTAAAAAGTTCGCTGGAACGCTGGATTTTCATATTCACAAACAGTGATGTGACGTTTATCGATAAAAAATGTATCGAGAATACTGTACATTTTATATAATACAGTATACTAGCGGGCCGGGCGGACGTAGTCCTGCCTTGATAATTTAAAAAAAACTAAAATTCAACCGCAGCGCCACCTACCGTGTCCGATTGTGAATCTAAACCATTCTCGGATCCACTGGAACACGCACACAAAATTTCATCAAAATCGGTCCTGCCGTTTAGAAGGAGTTCAGTGACATACACACGCATAGAAGAAATTTATATATAAAGATGGGTTAATACATTTGAAAATGAGCTAAATCCATTTTTAATCGTTCATGTAACATGCTTAATTTTTTTGACATTTCCGGTTTTTATACACCGAGAACGAAGTTAAGATTTTGGCGATGATAAGTTTTTTAGTTTTTTTTTAACATCTTAATTTTTTACATGTAGAAAATATTATGAATGGATAAAATTGGGTTGAGCTTATTTTGAAATCTAACGACTCGTATATTAAAATTATATAATAGAACTTGTATTAATTTTCACAACCTGTAAATATATATTTTTTAAAGTTAATTAGTAACAAATATACATGTAATATCTATGATTGTAGACGGCGACTACTGTCAACGACCATAATAAGTTAAACTCAAAACAGTTCTGAAACAAGCGATGATAAATAGCTACTTTCGATGACGGAGTTCGAGCTCTGTACGGTTAAGTACATTGCATGTCGCCCTACTTATAATGTGCACACAAGCAGTGTTAAATTAAAATTATATGTATTAAATACTTGGATTGTAAGTCGCGTTTAAGCCCTCAGTTAGGTCAACAACAATATTATAACGCATTAAATATAATAATTTTAACCTAACTATAAGCGCCTCGTGTGTTCAAATAAGTTGCCAAATACACTTCGCATTAGAATATAATAACGTAAGAACTACTATTTTACATAAGAAGTAGCTATAACAATTGCGTTCCCGCTATCAAACTCTCCGCAGGCTCTATAACACTTTTCAATGGGTCATAATTTAGAGATGTTTAGTTAAGTGCTTTTTAGTCCTAAGTAAGTGTACTAAGTAAACAATTTGTATAATTATTTAAACTCTTTGCAGAGTTTTAGTTACTAATTAAGTTGTATAAAACATAAATCGACAATACTAAATTGTACCTGGCCGTATATAAGTGAGTTAGTACTAAGTGGCAATAGAGTCCAATTGAATATGCGTAGATATTGATATGAAATTAAGGTCACAGGTGTACTGCAGGATAAGGGAAAACTTAACCTTTATTTTATAAGGATTGTGATATAAAATAACAATAAAAAGATAAAAGAATATCCGTTTATTAAACAAAAGGTAATTAATAAAGACTAGACAGAGTATCTATTGTAAAATATAACTCGATAGAATTTTTTTTAACTGTCATCTGTTTATTAAAAAATTTATTCCACATTCAATTATATATCCGACAATTACCGTTACAACGACTATAATCCTTCATTAAAGCCTGGAATAACTTTCAATAATACATTAAATTTGTTATATAAACAGTTAGTTAAAAACATTTCTAAGTAACATGGCAAAACATTTTCCAAAATAGATTAGACAGATAAAAAATGCATATAATTTTAAAAAGCGAGGAGGCTTATTTATTTGGTTGAACCTCGTGTACTACTGGTACGATTTGAAAGATCTACAATGGTACAATATATACTATATCGTCACGCTAAGACCAATACGAGCGAAACACCAAGGAAGAATGTTTGAAAATCGCTCTTTTATTCTTTTGAAAGCTTCCGCTGCGTGTAAGCCTTAGCCCAAAGTGTCTATTCCACGCGGACGAAGTCGCGGGCAGAAGCCAGTTGCTAATTAATCTAAAAATGTAATTCCGTACAAACATTTCTTAGAAAACTGGTATCGATGTTCTTTCATCTATATTCAAAGTAGAACTCTTCATTTCCTAATCTAAAGGTAAATAACTTCCAGTAACTGTTGGATCGATACTATGGCAACGAACCGAGCGATTTTAATATATCGATATTTTCGTTCAAGAAGAACGAAGACAACCCTATTAAGGTCACAGAGTAGCGTTATTACAAATATCGCAAATTTGTGTACTATAAATATTGAAAAATAATCTAGAAGCATTTTTGTTTAAAATTGTATGTACATTTGCTAATAAGTTTTTCGAAGAATCGTTTGTGAGAACGTAAATTTACGTTTTTATTAATTCCCTTTCTTGTTTGTCTGTTTGTGTGTAATTTTGTGCACGATGAACTCCAAAACTACTCAACTGATCTCATCTTCACGAAAGTTGACATTTACATAATTTGGTCCAACTTGAAAGATAGGATTTTATATTTATACTAGTGGGCCGGGCGGACGTTGTCCTGCCTTGATAATAAAAAATAATCTAAAATTCAACAGCAGCGCCACCTACCGAGTCCAATTGTGAATCAAAACCATCCTGGGATCCACTGGAACACAAACACAAAATTTTATCAAAATCAGTCCAGCCGTTTAGGAGGAGTTCAGTGACATACACACGTACAGAAGAAATTTATAGGTATATAAAGATCATTTATATTTCGATTAATAGCCTTAATATTTTATTAATTACAACTTAAATATATTATCAAAGTTGATTATTGTTATTCATTTGTAAGTTT
>MU161483.1:17652-34990 GCA_015888305.1 Antheraea pernyi | reverse complement strand
ATATGAGTACCGTCGTGGCAGCAACGCGGCACAAGCGGCACGCAACATCAACGACGTTTACGGAGCTAACACTACAAACCAACGCACCACCTGTTATTGGTTTGCTCGCTTCCGTTCTGGGAATTTCGACCTGAAAAATGAACCTCGTGGTCGTCCGAAGACTTTGGTCGACAATGACGAATTAAAGGCGATTGTGGAAGCTGATGATACACAATCAACGGCTGAAGTAGCAGCAGCTTTCAACGTTAGCATCAAAACAATATTGGTCTATTTGCGTCAAATTGGCAAATATTTAATAAAGTAGATAGAACCTCTGCAAAAATCTCTTGAACCCCTTTATGCCATAATAAAATTCTCCAGATTTTTTGTCCTCCTAAATTTTCAGCCAGAACCATAAAACCAATTTGGAGTAAAATCTGGCAACAGTGCTTTACAAATGTTTCATTATAAACGAAACAATGCTAGAGTTCTTAACAGTAGTGGGGTATTAGAAGATATCAGTGGAAGACGAAAAAATGACGTCAAATCTGGTTACTCAGTATACATTTAACTATAATTTTAATAATTACATATAATGAATATTTCAACTATGCTGGTGACATAAACCACGATATGAAATTATTTGCTTAACACTCGTTGATCAAGTTCGTTTTAAGTCAGTTGGTTCATCTTAACTATCATAAATTACTTATTTGAAGCTAAAAAAATTATAATAATGTTACGGCCTATACGCGAACTCGATACAAATAAATAAAGAATGACTCTCAACGACTGTGGGACCAAAACATTATTCGGTTCTAAAAATTGCACGTCTTGGTTTATATCGAATCATTCGAGTAATGAATTCGGTCTTGCCGACATGAACCTTTTTAAAAATACTTAATAGGTTTTAGGCTTTGACCACGATTTCATCTGATAGTAAATAACAATGCGATCTAAGATAATAAGCTCGCTAAATCTAGAGCGAACTGGCTCTCAAATGCAGCTGCCGGACACACACCGGTGCTTGGCGACAGATTGTCAACTCGAGGGTTGACGCTAGCTAAGCTAAGAAAAAACTTTAGCATAATGATAGAGTCTCATCGCGATGATTTCCTTATCGAAAGCTCCAATTCAGTCACAAGGTCTTTAAACCTATATCGATCGATGGCGATGTATGAACACGCTATTTAACTAAGTCATCATCGCTTCATTTAGAAAACAAATACAAAAAGGTACTTTTATATGAACTAGTGGTCGCCTAGTGGTCGAAATTCGACCATAACTCATATTGACATTCAATAAAACCAAAGAGACTAACAATAATTTCAGTGGTTTCATAAATTTACTAAAAATAAATTATTTATCAATTAATTATTAATGTATATTATTCATTTACATATTATATACATATAAGATTAACCAGTTAATTTCAAGGGGCATGGGAGGTATAGTAAGTAAGTAAATATATAACGTAAGTCATGTTAAAAATATTGATTGTAGGATGGAAAAAGGTAATTGGAACGGAAGAGTGAAATGAAGGATGGCGAAACAACATTTTCATTTACATCTGCGTATATCTTGTGTGTCATTTAAGCAGTATTGTGTTTAATGTATATTTTAATTAATTTAATGTGTTTTAATGCATTTAATAAAAAAAAACAGCTTTGTGCACTTCTCCTCCATATAAACTTTCACATTCATCCGTTCGCCCAATTCGCTTAAAAAGGGGTACAAAGTTTTCGCTTCACGTATTAATATATAAATAAATATAGTTATATAGTTTTATATCATATATATATCTTAAGCTCTGTACCACCAAGAACAGCATAAACTTTAATGTATGAATACATACATATGTATAGAATACATGCTCGCAAGACCGTTCAGAAACTTTGCTAGTCCCAGTGGGATTTTAACTCGCTACTTCCGTGCATGTGCCGGAACCGTGAAATTTAAGGTTGACTGCCTATGCGTTTAGATAATTCTTCCTTTTTTATGAGGGTTTTAGTACCCTATTCTAATAGGATTACCAAGTCTTAATTTTAGGCTAATGAACCTTAGCACCTAAAGACAAACGTAACGTTGTTGTAAAATGAAGTGAAATATTGCTTTTCATATCTTATATACATACATATGTTCTAATTGAGCTAAATCGAAATTAAACCGTTCATATACATAATATATAAATAGCATTTTATTTAGATCTCCTTATACTGATTACAGTGAGTTTAAACTTGAAATTTAAAGGTAATGCTTAACTAGTTAGCTTATGCTAACTAAACTATTTAAATTAATATTTGTTTCTTCGATATCATCTTCAGATCTGTTTGCCAATCGGCAAAAGGCCTCCTCCAACCTTTTTAATGTTGGAGGGTTGTAGTCTCTTTCCCTCACGAGGACCAGTCGGCTTGGGGGAGGTTTTATGATCTTCATTTTTTTGATGTACAAAATTTGAATATCTTGAAAAATAACGTTAAATATTAGGAAAGGCTAAAATTGGATTTAACTCATTTTGAAATGTAATGAATAATATAAAAATACAGATACGGAATAGTTAAGTAGGTTTTCTACATAATCTAAAACGATTTTCTTTACTTTTTTTCTGCTTAGTAGCTGGAGGGAAAATCCGGCGAGAGGGACCATGAAATGTGGGGGAGCGAGCTTGAATGTGGTCCAGGCACTTGATTCATTTCACCTCCATTGATTGCGGTATTTCTTATAAGGAGAGATGTGGCTTATAATTTTGCGGTTTGCGAGGGCAAGGGTATTACGGGAAACACAGTCAATCGTAGGATCCAAAGGTATATAATCGATTGAGCTAGGTGATAGAAACATACATAATTACTTGGCAGAGGCTGATCGCTGGTTTCAGTAGGTATTGCGTCCGTATCCAGTGAGTAGACGGGTCACAAAGAATGCATGATCACGCGCGGCGTGGTTTGCGTACTTGTTCGTGACTTCGTGACACAGAGCGTTCACGTCTCTTTCGATGCACATACCATAACGGCGACGCGGCCGATCTCCTCCCTCTAGCGGTATGCCCAGAAAAAAAGGATCGTGGCGTAGGGGAAACCAGGAGTTGCCCTCGCGGGTTACTACAAAACTAACTAATATAATAACTACCAGTAGCTATTGATGAGTTTTCTCTAGCATAGGTGCAAGACAAGTCGTCCACGATCGGTAATTAGGAAAATTTTCATTGTTATTAATTTTTGAAATCGGCCAAATTCAGTTGTCATAATATCTGTATTATTAAAACGAGCGCTTGGTTTTACGTCACAATAGTCCATGTTAATGGCCTCGTACAGATATCACGTGTAAGATGACGTTAAACTTTTATAATTCAACGTAGAATAGAAGCTATATTGGCTGCGATATATAAACGTGAGATAAACAAACCATTACCGAGCTATCTCACGACTAGGGCAGCTGAAAGGTGTATCTTTTCAAAGGCGTTAGTTTTATAATAATGTTAACAATGCTGAATAATTTAATATATACGAGTAATTAACAATATATTTCATATCTCTCTATATTATTTTAGAGAGCAGTAACTTTTGAAATACAGGAATTTAATTACCCGTGTAAATAGTCTAAGGATAATTCATAATAAAATAAATCCCGTATTCATTTTAAGGACATAGCTCTCAAATTTAATAGAACGCACGATGTTTTAACGGTCACTTGTCTATTAAATCATTCCTGTACTAGGAAATGTTATCCACCGGGTCCTGAAGACCTAATTCAAAGAATTAGTGTACTTTGGAATGGAATTAAAGCATGCTACTTACTACTACACTCTACTACACATTGTTACTTGGAAATTTCATTTTTTGTTTAACATCATGGTTGGTTTATTTGTCTATTGGTTTTATTAAATATTCCAGTAAACTGAACATAAGAGATAAAAGTTTAGTAGTATTACAATCACTACGATATGATCTTTAGGAAGGTCAAAATAACTTCTATGTAATGAATTAATAATCTTGTTACCTAAATCACTTTATGTTAGATATACATATGGATAATTCATCCAACACAATGCACTGGAGACTGCATCCTATTAGACGACCCTCGAGATTTGATTTCAAATTGTTAGTATACCTGAAACTGTTACCAACGGCAATTTTTAAAAAAGAAAGCAGTAGCGCAAATACTACTTACTTAGAGCATCATTAAGGAGGAGCTGTGAGGCAAGCACAGTGGAACCTTGCACAGGATTTACCAACTTTAGATTTTAATCCGCCAATCACCTATTATTATACTGTTACTGTGTTTTTTTTATTTAATCGTATGGCTAAAATACTAAATAGAGTAAGGATAAAATATAAGAATATTTTATTACAATCGGATATTTAATTCTTTCAGCTATTTATGGCGTTATTGGTAAGAATGTTCAAGTCATCGGGTGAACCGATGTATCTTCTCAGCGGACATTCCTCTATTATATGTTAAATTAATTGTATTCCCTGAAGCTATAACACGGAGAATCCACACATATCCACATGTATTTCAATTTTCCACACTAGTATCCTATACGCAATCTGTTGCATCAATCACTTCTTGGCAGTTCGCAACCCTTTAATACAGATGTATCAGCTGACGTTGATGCTTGCCAGGTTTTTCGCAACTTACTTCTTATGCTGAATTCTTTTTCAATGCTGAATTTTGGGGTGTAAGGGATGTCGAATAACATCATAAGACTTGAGACACCCAAGCCAAACTCACCTGCACGTAGTGCACCCTGCGAACGAACGAGGCAAAGGCGAAAGCGGGGTGGTAGGGTTTTACAGCCTGACTGGGTCGCAACCACCATGTATATGGCGAAAAAGCTCGTCATAGTGATTCGCTTCTGTGGTTCGCGTTTCGGGATCAGCATGTGCATATCCAGCTTTTTGCAGGCCGGCATGGTAGTGGATACCGGCGGTGGATAGTTTTACACTCGGTGGTCGCCATTGTTTTTGGATTGTACCATCAGGCAACGTGCAGTCATTCTACCGTGCTACAATTTTAAAAATCCTATCTTGGCTAATTCTGCAACAATGTTGTAAGTTGGGCATTTGGATTTTAATCTATGATGCGAAGAATTAGTTTTACTAATGAGGTTTTTAAAACTGCGTACATATTCATTGAATGAGTCCATGCAAGTATAAAAGTATAGTCAGAAAGCATTTATATGTAAATTAAAAGGTAAAGGCAAATAGTAAGCATCCTCACGACACTTGTAGACTTTGTACATAATAGCAACAAGAAGTAAATTTACATATTGAGTATAAAAGAGATACAAATGTAAATATTGCTTGTTTTACGTTATACAGAAGTGCCGTTTATCACCGACTCTCGTGTATTTGTACAGGCGAAGTACAAATATAATGAGCGAACTCTTTATCTCACTTTTTGCTAACTTTTTATCTAGATACCAAACAAGTTTTAACTAAGTAAAATAAAAAAAAATCCAGGCAGTGATAACAACTGCCGACAGAAGTGAAAACTCAAAACAATTAAATGAATGTGTTCTCCTTTGAATTTTCATATCAATTATAGTGTGAATGACAATATTTAAATTTCAAAATTTGTTTACAAATTATTGACATTACGCATGCCCCTATACTACGCGTCGCTAGTCTGACGAAAGCCGCGCAAGCACAATACGGTCGGTCATGCTTACATAGCATGTCATGACGCGAAATTATAAATTTATCTCCTGCCAAAAATACCGCTCAAAGCGTTTCACTTCGAAAATTGATTGATATATATCTAGTTGGTTTTGGTAGACGTCTATCATTTTATTTACATTTGTAAGAATGTACGTGATCTGATATATCGTCCAAGCATCCTGTTATAAATACCCAATGTTATAGAGCCTTTTGCTATAATAGAGATATTTCGGTAAAATAATTAAAAATATATATTAATTGAATATCATATCTTGGCTTGAACTATTGGTGAGTGTGTTGATATGTCCACCACTTTCTGTTACAAATCGACACAAAAATAATACTCAAATGGTCATAAAATCTATTAATTTCGTTTTAATGTAAGTAGACACATATTTATTTTGGTTGCCTCATGATTCAATCTATCCTGCTAGATCCTAAAATAAAACATAAAATGTGATGTAATGATTAACTTTTTAAATAAGAGTTCCGTAGAATATAAAAAATCAAATGTATGTATGTAATACTCAATACATAATATCGAATGAGGTTATTTCGAATAATATTATTTTTAGCAACACATTAAGCCATTAACACAATCTACACTAGTCCTTACGAATATTATAAAGGCTAACGTAAGTGTGTATATCTGTTTGTTACGCTTTCATGCCTTAAGTATTCAACCAATCATTAAGAAATTTTGTGTACACCTTGTGGATTGTACAGAAAAGGACATTGCGTATGTTTCATCCTAAAAATACTTTTCCGAAGACATAGATGAAATCTACATTAAATTCAGTGACATAGCGATCAAAAGCTGGTAAATCTTTACATAGTATAAAATGAAGTCGCTTCCGCTGTCTGTTCTTTCAGATCTTTTAAACTATTCAACAGATTTTAATACAGATAGAGTGATTCAAGAGGAAGGTTTTAAGTTTTTTTTTTTAATATATTATAGGACGCAAACGTACAGGCGGGTCACCTGATGTTATGTGATCAACGCCGTCCAAAGACACTAATAACATCAGGGGAGTCGTTAATGCGTTGCGTGTTTGGAGGACGGGACGAGGAGAGGGCTTGGGAGGGGAGGGGAGGTGGGCCTCCGGTGCTCTCACTGACCGAACGAAACGCAACAATGCAAGCACTGTTACTTTACGTCGGTTTTCTGTACATACATACATACTATAGTAAAGAAAAGCCGAAAAATGTAAAGATTTGTAATGTGATGTCGTAACAAACATATTTTTATTCGGTTAAATCGTAAACGCTGACTAAACCTTACGATAAACATTAAATTTATGGACTACGGAATTGTATATCTTTAAAAGATCGATAAAAAAGTCCAATATAGTATATATTTATCTCTAAAGGATAACCCACAGTAACTATTGCTATCTTTTTACAAAAATAATTATATGTTATTTACCAAGCTATTTTATACAATACAATATTATTCCTTACCCAATTAAATACATCACATACATTGGATATGGCATTTTTTTTTCGATCTAACTTTGCTATTGACCTAGCAAGTTCTTCACCGGACTACTAAGGCGACTTAAGGCACCCAGCCGATGTTATTTGACAACTAGCTCAAGGGTGCACGGCACACCTCGGCTTTGGCTGTTGCCTTTTTGGATATGGCATGTATATCAAAACTGCCCTTAACAGTATTTCATTAAAATGGATATCTACTTTGCATTGGGGTATAAGGGGTGTCAAATAACATCTAAGACTTGAGACATCCAAGCCAACCTCACCTGCACGTGGTGCACCCTGCTGAATAAAGAACGAGGCAATGGCGATAGCCTGATAGATACAGCCTGACTGGGTCGCAACCACCATATATATGGCGAAAAAGCCCGTCATAGTGATTCGCTTTTGCAGGTCGCGTTTCGGGATCGGCCTCTGCATATCCAGCTTTTCGCAGGCCGGCATGACAGTGGCGACTGGCGATGGATACTGTGTTACTCGGTGGTCGCCATTGTTTTTGGATTGTACTGTGCTTACCATCAGGCACAGTGCAGTTATTGTGCAGCGCTACTATAAAAAAAAAATCCATGCAAAGTTGGGGCGGCTCGTTAGTAATATATATATAAACAATTGTGTGCATAATAATATATTTAAACAGTGCAGTTATTTTGCCGTGCTACTATAAAAACAAAATCCGTGCAAAGTTGGGGCGGGTCGTTAGTAATATATATATATAAAATTATGTGCATAAAGAACATGATACTATGTCGGTGATATTGTTAACGTTGTATAAATAGGTTGAAAGACAGTATATTCGATAACATCCCGGATTAGAAATCCTTTGACAACAGTAGTACACTACAGAATCAAAACTTTGTCTAGTTAACGATCAGCTCGACGTTATTTGCTCAGGGAATTGCAAACCGGGATCGCGACAACGTTTGTAAATGGACCCTCTCTCGGTGATTTCTCTTGTTATTGGATACTATTTACATCATGGTAAGCCATTTGTAAACTGCAGTCAATGTTTCGATTCAGTAAATATAGAAAATGTTCAAATAAAAATGTGTATGAATAGTTGGAAATTGAAATATGTTTCGAGATTATACGAACGGATATTAGAAATTAAATTGATATTAACACAGCCAGTGGTTTTTATTTATCAATCGACAACTTTAATTTATAAGAAAGGTTCTCGGTTCATTATTTTAATTTCTGAATAATAATTCTATTAATATATTTCTTTAATAAAAAACGAAATACTAAAACGAATAATTATTTTTAAACGACAAACAAAATATGACTCCGATTTTTATACAGTTGTATATTTCGTGTGACACATCAACAACAATCCTTTTTGACTGTTTGACAGCTCGAAACATAGTTGTGAAGAACACAAATTTACACATAAAAACACATTATATTATATGTATAACTTGGAGTCAAATTAAGGAAAAATAAATACCAATTTTAGAAACATATAATATTTATTTATTGCATTAAACTCTTGAATATATTAGGCGAAAGCCCGAACTTGAACTATATTCAGAGCGGCCAGAAAGATTGGCCAGAAGATTGAATATATGTTCAAAGAACTTTAAAAATATGTACTTAATATATAAGTAAATGTTATATCTGGTATATTTATATCGCTTATATACATTATACATTACATAGTATAAAACAAAGTCCCCTACCGCGTCTGTCTGTCTGTCTGTTCGCGATAAACTCAAAAACTACCGAACGGATTTTCATGCGGTTTCCATCAGTGGATAGGTTGATTCATGAGGAACATTTTAGTATATAATTTGTCAAAGATTTTTTCATAATCAGGGCGGGACAACGTCTGTCGGGCCTGCTAGTTATACATAAACATTAATGTGAGTATGTCTGAAATCGAAAAACTGAAACACTATTTATTTTATGTATAGGTTTTTTTTGTTTTGCCGTAACCGACCACTAGATGGTACTGCAACGAATTAGATTGTACAACTTCTAACCGAGTTTTGACATTCTATATGCGTATATATTTGAACAAAGTCAATACATGAACGTATTGTATAAAGAGTTTTTTCCTAATTTTGGTTTATCACTATTTGCACCGATGGAACCCTAAAACAAGTTCGGGATGGAGTTCCCAAATTGCGAACAATATTTCATGTGCCCGTAGCATCTGGCCACACCAAATGAAACACATTACAGTCTCAGGGAGGTATTAAAAGGCGGATTGCTCTTGTGATTTCATCGCATTAAATATATCCCACTAACTCTTTTCCACCTCTTCGTGTCCGTGAGAGCTCCCATAAAATGATATTAGAGTTACCAACTTTTCCATTGTAATTTTTCACTCGAATGACTTGTTGAATGGAAAGAAATATTATTTGAGATGTAAAGTTTCTGCAATAGGCTAACTTTGTAACAAATTGTTTTTATGAAATTTGATTCAAGATACTTTGTAACAGGTTTATTGTGTACTAGCTGACCCGTGCGACTTCGTCTGCACCAAATCGGTTATCACCGGTTTCAATTATATTTTTAAACCTAAAACCCGATTGCGGCTGCCTACAGTTTCCAATTGTAAATCCAAACTATCAAGGGGCTCACTCAAACATTTACCCAGATGGTATGTGATAAATCTTTTAAAATAAGTCTACAACCCGTTCGTAGCGTCATCTACGGGGTTCAATTAAGATAAAAACTAACCTACAAATATTGGCGGTAACGTAAAAAAATAACTTGAGGGGTCTATGGACCCCAGTTGGAACCTAATTACTTTCCCTTTTTTCTAGACGTTTACTATACAGTCAGTATAGTTTACATTATAAAATATCAAGTTGATAGAGTTCAATTGTAAATTAAACGATAAAAATATTTATAAAATAAATAATAATAAATTAAACACTGAATGATCTGGAATAGTCAAGTTAATAAAAGTAAATACATCAAAAGGTAATTCTTGAGTTGGTTTGATATTGAAATAAAAATTATATGTATGTATATATTGTATACACTCTCTCTCTCTCTCTTTTTATCTGTCACGACACCTAATCTACTGTACATAGAATCTGCACATCCACAATACGTAAAAATAAAATTAAATAATCATTTCTACCACTTACTTTATCATAACTATATTCTACTTGCATCAAAACTTTTTCACACTCCATTGTGTTGAAGAAAACTATAAATATGAAAAAATATGAGAATCGCGTTGACGCGTCAAATGTCACTTGCCTGTAACTATTCGTCTAAGAGCTAGCAAAGGTATCGACAGCGAAGTCAATAAGCCAGTTTTTTATATATCTTTATGTTCTTCTACATAGCGTGCGGGCTACCTGGCTGCCGGTAAACGTTGCGTTTATTTGTGCATATCGCACCTTTACAGACAAAAATATTGATTTTTAAATAATTTTAGCATGTTTTTGTCACTAAATTTGATATGCTATTAAAACATGGTATTATTATTGCCAGACATTTTTGTTGTTGACAATAATGTGTGTAATGCTATTTTTCGTAAATAAAAATAATTTCAAACCATGTTGGGATAGCCGTAATTTTATTTAGACATAAATAAGTACAAATTTAATCTTCCAGTCAGTTATTTACTCAATAGTCAACTTTTTGTATGTGGTAGAGCCACACTGAAGCTATTACTGGTTACAGCATGAATGGATCGGCTCGGCCGGGGTAGTACCAGAGTTCACAGAAAACCGACGTGAAGTAACAGTGCTTGCATTTTTGCGTTTCGTTCGGTCAGTGAGAGCGCCGGAAGCCCACCTCCCCTCCTCTTCCCCTTTCCCCCTCTTCTCCTCCCCCCCCCCCAAACACAGGCTGGCAACGCACTTGGAACTCCCCTGGTGTTGCAAGTGTCTATGGACGGTGGTGATCACTTAACATCAGGTGACCCACCTGTAAGTGTACCTACTATAATAGTCAAAAAAGTCAGACCGATTTATTTCTATAAAAATAATATGTGTATAGAATAACTTAGCTACAGCTTTAGTTTAGTACAGCACTGTCTGCACGATAAAGATAGCGATAATTGTAGCAGCGTATGTTATCGACGCATGTATTTAAGATGGCGTCGTTAATAAAATGAAATATGTTCTCTGCAATGGAAAAAATAAAATGGTTTGAAATTAATTATTTTTATTTATAAAATATATCATCGGGCACATTATTGCATATAAAAAATATCTAGCTGTGATAAATTCATGATTTTAATAGCGTTTAAAAGTTACTGAAAAAAAATTGTTTCTAAATTTATTTATAAATCAAAGTTTTGACCTGTAAAAGTATGATGCGCTTTAAAAAACACAACGTTAACCGGCTACCAGGTATCCTGAATCCTGTTTGGAAGGGCATAATATATCTTCATATTAAAGAACCAGCTTTTCTAAAATTCTCGTTCTTCCAACGTTGCTGGCTCTTGTACTAAGGTGTCGCAAAAAATTACCAAAATCCATTAAGAATTTCATTAACCACAAATTTTTGTTTTTCCTTATCCTGGAGAACTCCCTCCATTTTATTGGACAAAAAGTATCCTATATGTAATCTTGTAATATTAGGTATCACTGTGTCAATTTTCGTCAAAATTGGTTCATTACTTTCAGAGTGATACGTGTTCACAGGGACAGAAAAACAGACAGACAGACAAAAATTGCAAAGTCTACCCAAATCAAAACTTTCAAAAAATATTTAATATACAGATTTGACTTTGTTACAGTTTTATTATAGTATAGATAAATAAATAAATCTTGTCACCTTTGTTTAGCAAAAAATTTTTTATACAATGAAATAAATGTAACAACATATAAGTGACAGTTTCGTCTATATAAATGTTTCATGTGGTCGGTAATTACGCACAGGAATGTCATGTACCCGTAGCTCAGTTATAACGTACTGGACTTTATATGTTTCGCCGGAGCCAAAACACTTAAAAAAAAAATACCAAAAAAAATTATCACCGTGTTTCGAACCGTCGGCTCCGGCGAAACATATAAAGTCCAGTACGTTATAACTATTCGTCAAGAATATCATGAACTGCATTTTTTTTACTTTCGTCCGTTATCCTGGAGAATCCCTTGCGTTTTATGAAATAAAAAGTATCCTAAATGTAATCTCGTAACATTAGTTATCACTGTGCCAAGTTTCGTCAAAATCGGTTCGGTACTTTCAGAGTGATACGCGTTCACAGGGACAGACAGACAGACAGACAAAAATTTTAAAAGGGTTATTTTTGGCTTCTATATCGACAATAAAGCCTACCCCGATCAAAATTTTCAAAAAATATTTAATGTACAGATTTGGCCCTGCTACAGTTTTATTATAATATAGATTATTTCTTATTATATGGTATTATCAATTGTTCTGAAACGTCATCAATAAAGTTATAGTATTATTACGACTGAAACAAAAAATGCATTCGAGATAAAGAAGAACTATGTAGAACAATCTAGAATCATCCACGAGCATTGCAAATAAACTTGATGTTACATACGAACCAATGTGAATTTTCTCTCGAAAAACAGCATGCGTTAAAGTTCCTTCTTACTTGAAATGACATTGTTTTGTTTTTAAATCAAATTTTAATTATATTCTAGAGACTTCCGCCCCCTATTTTTGTTAGATATATAAACAAGCTAGATTTCAGGTACGGTCAGTTCTATTCTGGTTATCAAAGTGTAAAAAAGTAGAAGTCTACGATAGTACTATAATGACAGAGTAGAGTAAAATGAAAACACTAGCATACAAGGTTGTACAGATACTCTTCTGTAATATAATGAGTTTATTCAACTTTTCGCTTTCTATGGACGAATAAGTGTTTTTTACCTAAAATGGCATATGATTATACACACATAACAATTGCATACCATTTCCTCAGTAACAGAGTGGCTCTGAACTGGAACCGATTGCCTGACGAAATAGTATCTGCTAGTTCTGTCGATGGTTTTAAAAACCGACTCGACAACTGGCTCCGGACTAATAAACTTACTTTAATAAGTGAACATCTTCAGTGACCAAAACCCGACAAAAAGTTTCGACACAGTGTGATATAGACGTATCAGCAATTATGCTGCTTGTCTATTAACTATAAATAAATAAATTATTTATAAATATAACAATATTATAAAATAAAAATTACAGTCAAAAATCCATTAACAAAATTTGTGCATTACTCATTTCACAAGATTATCCAAGCATAATGATTATCTAAGCCGTTTCGATCAAATATCCCACAGTTGGTCGAAGGGCTTTTCGCAAAGGAATGCCTGTCTCAGCCACGGACATATTAACAACATAAAAACACTAAAGAATCAGTAATTCTGTGTTGCAATTTTATACGAAACATTACATATTTTCTAAAGAACCGTTTCTCAAGATGCTAACATTTCCTCATAATGTAAAAAAAATGAAAATTACGCTTGGTATATTTTCGTTATTTGCTTATTTATCGCAATAGTATAGATTTTCGTAGAACTATCGATATAATATTTTTCCATCTGTCATATTAATATTAAATAACATTATTTAAAATCGTAATAAAGTTTACAGTCACATTTTTGATATGTATATGCAATTTTTGCATTAACTTCGTGCATTCTACCATTCAACGAATCCACTTATCGTAAATAGTCTATAGAAATAAACTACATTCGTAGCGAATTTAAATCAATTTATCGCCCAATTCGATTCACACTGTGGCATTGAGTGGCGATAGATTATTCGCATTTGAACTGTATGTGGTAAAGCCATGCTGAAGCTCTTACTAGTTTCAGCATTGAATGGGTCGGCTCGCCCGGGGTAGTGCCACCCTCTCACAGAAAACCGACGTGAAGTAACAGTGCTTGCGATGTTGCGTTTCGTTCGGTCAGTGACAGCGCCGGATAGCCACCTCCTCGCTCTCTCTCCTCTCCCTCAAACAGAGGCCGGTAATGCACTTGCGACTCCCCTGGTGTTGTTAGTGTCTATGGACGGCGGCGATCACTTACCATCAGGTGACCCGTCTGTTCGTTTGCCTCCTATAATATAAATATATATAGGATTAATTTCTTAAAAGTGAAACTAAAAACACTTTACAAAATACATCCAGCATTTTTTGCGAGATGCGCGCACAGCGGCGCAGACCTCTGTCATGTAATTTATACAGAAGATTAATTCTTTGTGAACAAGTGAAATTATATTTTTACTTAATTAGAAGAATCTGTGACCCGTTTCGTGTATTTTAAAGATATATTTACTTAAAAAACAAGCAGTACTCAATTCAGAATAGATACGTGTTGTCTATGTGATAGACAAAATCATCTTAAAGTTGCGCAATTATTTGTAATATCGAGAGTTTTTTTAGGCAAATTCCTGTATACATAGTAGCTGATGTTTATCGTTAGTTTTAAATTTATGAATCCAGAAAAATTCCAGGAAGCGCACAATCGGTATAGGCGCTGTAAAACAACCACTATACCGCGCACCCGTGAATGTAACGCGTGAAGATCTAATTCGATTTGTTCGTCAATATCAGCTACTTAGCTCTGGATGTATGGAGATCGGGGACCGTACCTGTAACAGGTAGGGGAAAGTAGGGCGGGCGGGAACCCAGGACAGTGCAACCGTCGCCACCGCCCATAGAGCACGCCGCGCACGCTCCCGACGCTCCCGGGCTAAGACCGCGCGTATCGCGAACCCGAGCACATAAAAAAAAATACAATATTAGTGGACTAGTGAACAGTTCAAACGGAACAGTGTTCTATTTTCAAAACGTGTTCGTTATTTGATAATTAAATCACGAATTTTCCTTAAATAATTATCCATCGAGCTTTTCACTTTAAACTTCGAATTTTCTAATTAATTAGGTACGTACATTATTTATATTTATTTTTTAAATGTAATTTTTATTTAAATGTCCATGACGTTAGGTAATTTAATATAAAATGTCCGCTGTTAATAATAATAATGTGTTTAACGTGTAATGGTGGCTCACTTACGTAAATTGACCTATCGTGTCACACGAAGAGCTTTTTTAAGTGAATAAGAATGATTTTACTATAAAATCTAAAATGGCCGTGTGATAATACAAAAATGAATTTTCTAGAGCGAAACGAAAAAACGTGAATATTCATCACAAAAGTGTTTTTACTAAGGAAAAGTTACCTCATAGCTATAATTGAATAAGCACTGTGACTTAACACGGGCTTAAGAGGCCAACGCGAGCTTAACTTGTTGCATTTAAGGTAATTTAAATAGCTCCGGTGTTAGAGCACCTTAAAACTGTGAACACGATTTCTTTTCTGTGAGAATAAAATATATTATTGTGATGAAATATTACTTATATTTTATTTTATCAAAATCAAGCAAAATACAAAACGGAACTCGGGTTTTCATAAAAATTGCGATACACAAACAAGTACGGTAAAAATGTAAATTATTTATTTCAATTCCAATTGATAAATCAATATATATAAATCCTAATTACAATAATTCTGTTGAATTAATATCTCAATTCGTTAAATTGTCCGTAAATTATAACTAAAATAAAAGACTGATAAAGCTTAAATACTTTTGTAAACCTTATTAGATGCGAGTATTCGAGGCAATTGCTTATAAATAAATGTATAATTACTTTAAAATTCGAACTATTTCAATCAATATATTCAAAATTTCTACTTTACCCTTAATAATTACAAATAAATTGATTAATTTATACAGCGAAGTTACTTCATACCGAGTGTCCCCAATGGCCCGACGGCGATGTTACCCCGAACCGATTTGAGTTATTGCCCGGAAAATTAAATATCGATTTTGGAACTCTAATTATTCCCAAAGGGTGATATTTACTCTTAAATTGAATATTACTTGAATAATAAATCTAGGAACAACCTTCGATATTAATACCATTTGGCGGACGAAATCAAGTTGTTATTTGAGTCTGAGAGGATTGTAACTTAGACGGTTGCAAAGGGTATTTTCTCTGGGGACTGTTAATCTGTATTTTGGCTTACATCCAAGGCACACTGGAGATTAGATATA
Source organism: Antheraea pernyi (assembly GCA_015888305.1). Taxonomy (NCBI): domain Eukaryota; kingdom Metazoa; phylum Arthropoda; class Insecta; order Lepidoptera; family Saturniidae; genus Antheraea; species Antheraea pernyi. The sequence goes on along the minus strand of MU161483.1, from coordinate 18,854 downwards.
GCCGTAGTCCACCAAGCTTGTTGTCATTAACTTTGTCTATAACAATTGCTTGATAGATCACAGAAAGTAATGGATGGACGCGTACGGATTACATACATTAATTTTTTTATTAAGTCTCTTTATCAAACGATTTTATTATTACTTGACACAGAAAAAATATGGAAACAGGTTGAAGGTTTGGGCTATCAAAGTGATATATATATATATAATTAATTCTTGTGCCGTCTGTGGAAGTGTTTGTAGGAAATAGCCTGCTTCGTTTGCAATAAGCATGTAACTTTATTTTCACTATATTTATTTTGTGCTATACCACACTTTAAATTCATTAATATATGATAATAAACAATGAAATTACTTTTATATGAGCCATATAGTAAAAGCGGCAATATCTCACATTATTTAATTATGAATTTACATTATTTAAAATCCTCTCTTTTCTAAAAATACGTGGCGATATATATTCTGGTACTCTTATAGTAATGTACTGAATGCGTTGGGGATAAAAATAAAGTATATATCTTTGTTAATCCAAGCGGTTATTGTCTTTTTTATGTGATTAATATAGAGATAGGTTTACCTAAAAATCATATACTGTGTTATTGAATCTGGTACGTCCACAGGACACCACAATACAACTTGTTCCGTAAATGAACAAATAAGGATACTTTCAACAAATTATCATAGATAAACTAAAATATAACTTCATTTGTAACTTATTTTATTGTAATTAATTATACTGCTTCTTTGACCTAATCGAGCCCATTTAGAAAAATTTGGGATAATGGATGAAGTGAAGAAATTATGATTATAGTAGTATACAATTATTTTAATTTTCTCTTTCGATATGAATTTATACTGATAGGCATTCGTTGTTAGGGGCTTATTGCAAATAATAGTCTTTAGAAACAGTAACCTGCTTTTTGTCTATTACAAGTTTTTTCCTCACGGTTTCGGACGCGTTAATCTATCCCTCGAGAACATTTATTTATTTTATAGATTAAACATATCTTATAAGGATTATTTTATGCTATTTTTTTTTAAGCTCAGTTATATAATTTTATCATTTATATTTCAAGTATGGTTTAAAGCGAACTTATCCTTACGTTAGTTATTCTCAAAATTGAAGTACCAGTTGTTTGTCCGACGTCATGTCTATATCGAAGCCATTTTTAGGATACTTCTACAGACATATATTTCGGGGT
>MU161482.1:27933-41978 GCA_015888305.1 Antheraea pernyi | reverse complement strand
CGTGACCGAGCCTACTGCGCTTGTGTGTGGCTTCCGTCAAACTAGCAACGCGTACTACTGTGTACTACGTCTAATATTGATGTATTTGTAATTTATCAGATTGTTTTGAGCTTGTGTAGCCCATAGTATGCTTGATTCATTAATAAATTGTTTAAAAATGTGTACAATTATTGTTCGAATGTGAACACCGGACTAATGTTTATAAGTTCAATATACAAAGTTATGAAATCTAAATAATTTCTTCTATAATTCATTTAAAAAATCAAAGAGAGAAGCCAGTTATTTCATTGTTTTGAGTTTTCACTTCTGTCGGCAGTATCTATGACTGTCTCGACTTTTTTTTTATTATCATCTTTTCATTGAATACTATTTTTATGCTAAAGGGTAGCAAACAGACGGACGGCACATCTGATGGTAAATGGTTACCGTCGCCTATGGACACCTGTAATACCAGAGGTATCGCTGTTGCATTGTCGGCCTTCAAGTACGTGTTTCAATATATTTTTGAAGAGGCCCATATCATAACTCTAGGGGAATACCGTACCGGGTAACCCATTCCACATAAATCATTAGAGGCACTAAGATAATCTAATATAATTTATCACATACGCAGACGAAGTCACGTGTTTCTTTTAGTATATAAATAAAGTAAAAATATATAAATTATTAATTTCATATACATTATTCAACACTAGACAGGCTATAAATCAATGTATTTTTGACGTAATTTTCCCATACGTTGAACCGAGCACGGCCATTAGACTTAACAAGCGTTTCAAAGGATATATCGTTCATATGTGTTAAAGTCATTTCCACGAGAATTATTAACATCGATGTACGTACGCGGTATTATATAGGAAAGTACAGTAATGTAACTTCGTATAGTCTAATGATTTAAAGTTGGGTAAAATTAATGATATTTTTGAAGTGAAAACTTATTTAGTAGCGTTGTGCGGTATTGTTCGTCATCACACTAGCGTAAAACATGACCGATCGTATTGGGCTTGCGTGGCTTACGTCATACTGGCGACACGTAGTATAGGAGCCTGTGTACATCTAATATTCATATTTTGTATTAAAATTATGCAACATATCATATACTGTATAAAAAATGTATATAATTATTGTTCGGAGTGACAATAGATGTGATAACCAGATCAATGTTAATATTTTAAATTAAAGTCATTTTACAGATTAGAAAATTTAAATAATTCACACTATAGTTAATTTAAGAATTCAAAACAGAACGCAGTTATTGTTATTGTATTGAGTTTCTCCTTCTATTAGCAGTCCTTGCCTTGATTTTTATTTTCGAAAGTCTATCTTTATATATATAATTCTTTTGTCCACGCCTATGTCACTGAACTCCTCCTAAACGGTTGAAGCGATTTTGATGACATTTTTTGTGTGTTCTAGTAAATTATGATAGGCTTAGATTCAAAATTGTACCCGGTAGATGGCGTTGCGGTCTGATTATAGGATTGTTTCATTATCAGGGAGGGATAATGTCCGCCAGGCCCGCTAGTGACATCATATATTATATCATCATATATTACCAACTGATACGCGACTAGCATATACCGCTATAGTGACAATTAAGTGTTTTTTTAGTTCAAATTTATTTAAGCGTATTGGACAGTGAATGAAAATGTACGGTTATGCTCGGATCAGTCGGCGAATCGAGTTTATTCGGTTTTACTCGACATTAAATACGTTATCGTCTCGGGCTTTTAAGTTTTATGTATAGTAGTAATTATTTTATATACAGTCGTCAAATTTAAAGCTTCAAGTTTTAGTAACGAAATTGCTGAAGTATGTTTAAATCAGTAAAATCTTTATTCAAAATTTTATTAAATTTACCAGTTAAATTAACATTAATTATAATCTTCATACTATATAAAATTCCCATCTGTATATGCTCGTAATTCTTCTCCTAAACATCTTAACAAATTTTGGGGATATATTTTTTTACATATGGTGTCACCTGGATGATCATTATTTAAAGTTGGATTCGATAAGTGACGCTGCGGTCAAGATCTACATATTTTCTAGCCTACTTTTACCTAGTATATATATAGTTGATATGTCCATACATGTTAAAATACAACGTGTATCCAAAGATATAAGATAAGGCAACCGTATTACGTATTAAGCATAGTTGCCTTACTGTACATTTATTAATAGATGCATAAGTAAGTAACGTGTGACAGAATCTAGTTTTCTATTTAAATGATACACTTTCGAATCGCCTCATTTGTCCACCAGCTCTGTGAGTTAAACACTCGATTTCCAATTGTGACGGGAGCGATTGTGGACGTACTCAATGATTGAATAATGTCGCTTTCGTCGTGAAACTGTGTAGCCAATGAATGTACCACGTTAAACCAGTTATAATATGAATTTAAATATTATTTATATTTAAATACAATTAGTTTGTATTAGGCCCGTCCCTAAGTATGAGATGCGTAAAAGAAAAAATTGCAAAAGTGTCCAAACATCGGTCCCAAACAGATAAATTGAGATAATGTATATTCATCATAATGTATAAGCTGTATACTATTTTCTATAAAAGTACAAATAGAAAGTTTTTGTATCGCACATATATAGGCAGTATATAAGTTATAACGGCAGCGCTGTCATTGATTTAATAATTTATTTCGCTTTGCTTTTGCAAAATACGTAATTCGATGGCTGTGTATTATTAAAAAAAAAGTGTGTGTATGTACTTATGTACACGCGTTAGAAGTTAAACTTCCTTTGCGTAACAAGATAACAATCTTTTCAAGAATTTTATCTTTCGCCTTATTCTACGTTTGTATAAAAAACGACACTAACAATAGAAAAAAGGTATTTAATATATTGAAAGTTTTAATACAAAGAAACAAAATGTTGACTATAGCTAACTTCAGGGTGGTTTTCCGTGACGGTGTGCGCGCGCATCGTAAAAATGTACTCTCATCATTTTTCCTAACGCGCCAAAAGAAGTATAACTTCAAAAACTTATTAATTTCACTCTCTTCGTAATCGTTTTGGACATTAGCACGTACAAACAACTGATAATTTATTTATATTTCTATGTATATATTTTTCATACATATTATATATACAAGTATTAGTGACTTTAACGAAAAATGTAGTGAAATCATTCAAAACCTATCACGCTAATTATCCACGTGTAAAAAGTTTATTTTTACTCAATTATAAAGGAGTTTATAAAAGATTTGAAGGTCGTGAATTCTTCCTCTAATAAGTTATCAAAGTTATATATAAAGAGACAGAGGAAAAATAGTTTGGTACATCTTCGTCCGCCTCAGTTTCTCAAGCGTTTGTCTTGTTTTTCATTTATTTAGTTCTTTTTTTATATCATAGGAGGCAAACGAACAGGCGGTTGACCTGATGTTAAGAGATCACAACCGTCTATAGACACTTGCAAGATCAGGAGAGTCGCAAGTGTGTTACCGGCCTGACGGTACGGGGAGGGGGAAAGGGAAGTGGACCTCCAGCGCTCTCTAAATAGTAAATTTCGATGGGCGTTTTAGTGTAATGAATAATTTTTTGAAGTGAATACTTCTTTACCCGCTTTGAGCGGTATTTTTGACAGGACATAATTTTATGATGTCGCGTCATGACATAGCAAGTGTGGTCTGCCGTTTTGCGCTTGCGGGGCTTGCGTCAACCTAGCGACGCGTGGTATAGCGGCCTGTGTAGGTACATCTAATTTTGATATTTTGTATGTAGCTTCTGAACCCATCATTTGTTTAATTTTGGGATGTATGGGGCGTTGAATAACATCGAAGACTTGAGACATCCAAGCCAACCTCACCTGCACGTGGTTTACCCTACTGAATAACGAACGGGGCAATGGCGAAAGCGGGGTGGTAGGGTTTTACAGCCCGACTGGGTCGCAACCACCATGTATACGGGGAAAAAGCCCGTCATAGTGATTCGCTTCTGCGGTTCGCGTTTCGGGATCAGCCTGTGCATATCCAGCCTTTCGCAGGCCGGCACGACAGCGGCGACCGGCAATGGATACTGTATCACTCGGTGGTCGTTTTTGGATTGTACTGTGCTTACCATCAGGCACAGCGCAGTCATTTTGCCATGCTACTATAAAAAAAAATTAATTAATAAACTGTATAATAATGTATATAATTATTGTTTCGAATGCCAATATATGTAAAAACCAAACTTATATTAATAATTCTCTGTTCATCCACTAATAACAAATGTAACTATTTATGTTTTGTAAAAATATATAACATGAAAAGATAAACCAGATCGAGTTTCTTGCCGGTTGTTTTCCGAACCGGTGGTAGCTTTGACATTCATAAACGTCTATATTGAATAAAGGATATTTTGTTTTTCTATTTTGAATTTCATTACACGCATTTTTCATTTTAAATATTGTAATTCACACGATATCTAATTTTGAAAAAGCAAAAGAGAATGCAGTTATTTCAACGTTTCGAATTTTCATTTCTGTCGGTAGTAGGTACTCATGAACGCTTCGATTTTTTTTAGTTCTTTCGTGGCTTAATATCAAAACATGATAAATTACCAAATTATAGTCGATTTTCGACCCCGAAACGACCCCTGTCGTATATAAGTACCGGTTTATTTAACGATAAACGCTTACTTGAAACGAATGAACCGACACATAGTAAAGTAACTACAAACAGACAAACATCGAACAACATGATAAATCCTATTGACAATGAAGCAGCGAATACAAGGTTCAACACGCCTTGCCCGAGCGAGCGCACAGCACAATTGCTCCTACTAATTTAAACCGCGGCTCCTTTTACAGCGGTCGTCGAGTGCTAAGAATCTGTACTTGATCGGCGTTTGTATGAACGCCGGTTAAGTATGCGTTCGGGTTTGACGAACGCTCGTTCGAACCAAATAGGGTTGCGGTGTCGTGAAAAATTTGCTTCTCAACCCCCTTTAATTGGGTATCGCGTTGTTGTGTACCCGTACACAGGGGCGGTAAGTTCGTCCACCGTAGTCAAAATATTTATGTAAGGATGTATTAAATATGAATTTGTTTATTTTTGTGTTTTGATTTATGATTGTAATGTAATTATTAAATAGATCAGGCTGAAGGAAAATTTGTATGGTAATAAGAAAAACACGATATTTAAACATATATGCGTATACATATGAATGTAGAAAATTATAAGATGTTTACAGTTATAAATTCTATAATCACTTATGTAATATAAAACATTCGTATTTTTAATGTACACTTTTATTTATACACATACGTAAATAAAAAGAAAGTGTCTGTTTGTAATGTCAAAATAATTTTTTTTTAACCGTCGTAATTAAAAAAAAAAGTTTGTCTTTCTGTTGGTTCTGAGTAATCTCTATAAAGATTGGACTGATTTTGATGATACTTTCACTGGTTAATAGCTGATATAATAAGTAGTAACATGGAAGGTTAAAGTCCCGAGCAAATATAATACACTAAAGAAGTAGTGTCCATAACCGAGAGCGCTTCATGCGAACATTCACACGGAATAAAAAGTTTTTATTACATTTCATATGGTCAAATACACGGGTCTTTGCTATTAATGAATATTATTACCCATTAAATTATTTTGTAAGTATTACTTTTGTATAATTATTATAATAGTTTATTTATACCTATATTTAATTCAAAGTCATGATTAAATAGGAATATAATTCAGATATGTAAATTATAGTTTTAAAAACATAATAGCAGTTTATATGTATAACACAATAGAATATCTAAAACGAAAATATTTTTTTACTTAAACTTTATTTAGGCTGCTAGCTACTTATTTCAAACATTAAATGTAATAATAATGATACGAGATGATACGGGAAATTTCACGGGAGGTTTGTTTCATACGCATTTGTCCACAGGTATATGTATACTTTTTTCTTCAATTATTAAAATATATTCTATGATTTATTACTAAAGTGCTAGTAATTTCACGAAAATGGTTAATTTTGTGACTGAACGCGAATCTTATGTTTTAATTAATTAATCAATTAATTAAATACCCTTTAAGTATGCTCCTTGATTTAAATAGATTAATATTATATTAATAAAATTAAATTGAGTAAAAAACAACAAAGTATATTATTAAAAAGTATCTCTACGAAAATAAAAGAAAACTATTAACAAAAAGTATATAAGTTTTACTTTACAACATTAATTATGCTCTGATAAATTTATATTTTGAATCTATTACATGTTACTTATAATAAAGTGTAACGAAAAAAAAAGTCAAAATATATACATACATACATATTATTCAACCAAACCTTTTTTCTTACGAGCAACATGAAAATGCTCTTAAAAAACTGTAATGTTCGCTCTACAAATTTCACGGCAGTGTGTTCGGATGACTAACACAGGGTTGTCACCGATTTGTTGTCGAGACGTTTCTTTTAGCGTTGATGTGGCGCTGATTGGGATGTACGAGGTGTTTGTGTGTGCATTTTTATTTTTTCTTTATGTCACTAATGAGTGTTCGTTAGGGTTGTAAAAGAATTCCGCAGTGAAAGAACCATCGCCTATTAATTATACATACATAAATATCTATGTATGTTTTTTGTTTGTATGAATAGCTGATTTGAATGCACATAGCTGTAAGCAATATCTAATTAAAATCAATTAAGTCTTCAATCAATTTGTTCTGATTTATGATATGACAATTTCAGTTTTATACGAAAACTAGCAAGAATTCGCGACTTACTTCAAACAATATTACGTATAAAAGTGAATATTAAAATCTGCCACCATCTAATGGCGGGTCATAAAATAGATAATATAAAACTTTTTTCAAATATACCATCATCCATTTTTATATAATACAAGTGACTTAACCAGGCTTCGCACGTGTGCAATGTATCGTCGGAAGTGTCTAAGATTTAGATTATTAAGATAATTTTTTTGCCGCTTTAATATATATTGTTCATCAAAGTCACAGAAATTGGTTTAGAAACATTAGTTTTTTTTATCTATCATGAGTTCTAAGATGTTCATTGAAAAGAAATACTTAAAAAAAAAAACAATTTAATAAAATTGAATAATTACGTTTACAGGGTGTAAGATAGGGTATTATTTCATTGAAAACTACCCGACACCCATGAATTCGGTCGCATTGTTTTTTTTAATCTTATCAATATATTGTATGAATCGGGGCAAAAAAAGGTAGAAAGAATTGAAACAACCTTACACTTTTACTTTCCGTCTCCTGCGTATGCGCGCCTCTCCGCTTTTCCACTTCCACGCGGTAAGAAAACACACGTTGCTGAACGTGGAGTATTAATAAAATAACTTCAAATGAAATCAAAAATACTTTATTCAGTTTAGGCCCTAATAAGGCGCTTATGAACGTCAAAACTACCGCCACCACGCCGGTTCTGAAAACAACCCAGTCATCGAGAAGAACCTGCAAGAAAGTCGATAGGGTACTTCTTTTTAACATATATATATATTTCGAATACACTATACGTTACAATACCGTTTTTAGTGGATGCACAGAGAGGAGTCAATTCCAGGCGTCACCATCGTTCACGTATTGATCCACTCTATAATAGCCTTTCGACACTAAAACCCGAAACCCGAAAAAACTAAACTTCATATCAAATGACTATATCGTGATATTCTTTTAGATAAGGCCTAAGAGTCTAAGAAATAGAACTAAAAAAAATATTATCCAGTACTTTTTACGTGATATGCGTACAAAAACAAGCCTCCATGATTTTATTTATTATATATTAATACGTGAAGCGAAAACTTTGTACCCCTTTTTAAGCAAATTGCGCGAAACGTGAAATTTGGCATAGATAAAGTTTATATAGAGGAGAAGTGCATAAAGCTATTGTTTTATATAAAACATTACATTAATTAAAATAATCATTACACACACTACTGCTTGAATGAAACACAACATATACACACACATGGAAATGAAAAAGACATTTCTACATCCGTCATTTTACTCTTACGTTCCAATTACCTTTTTTCATCCTACGTTCAATATTTTTTAAATGACTTACGTTCCATAGCTTACATGTCCTTTGATATTAATTGGTCAAACTGTAATTAAATTTATAAATTTATAGTATACGTAATATATACTGAAATAATTAATTGATAAATAATCATTAATAAATTTATGAAACCACTGAAATAATTATTAATCTCTTCGGTCTTATTATATGTCAAAATTAATTATGGTCAAATTTTCTAGAACAGTTTCTTCTAGAAAATTTCCTCGGTTTCTCAGTCGATTCTCTTTATCCTTTTCTTAATTCTATAGCTATTGAAGAGCTTTAGAGTTATCAATTAAATAAATGCATTTATTTTCTATGGACGTAGTTCGACAACAGGACGGCCACTCATCATAAGAAAAATTGGAAAATAAATGAAGGGCGCGAGGACAAACGTTTCTTCTTCGAATCGCTATAAAAGTAGTTGACGCGATCATAAGTCTGTCATGTAGTAAATTTTATATTTTGTTTATAATCTTGTGTCATTTGGCTTTATATTATGTAATATTTTACGTACTATAGTTTGGTTATTGTGTTATAGTAGTGTATAGTTAAAAAAAAAACCATAATAAGGTTCATTGCCCTGAATTCATTCTCGAGTAATTATTTAACTGAGTATGTAGTGTTTCATATCTATACAAAGTTCTCGTTCACGATGACAACGGATAAGGAAAGTAATTAAATAAGATAATATTGATAAATCCAGATTTAGTTTCTTGTCGGCACATCTTTATCATTGGAACGTTTTCCGATGGTAATTTTTCAACGGTGATAGGATTTTTTTACAGAGAATAAATTCAATAGAGTATTATATTCAATTTCGATAAATGAATATAAATATTCAAACCTGAGTGAATGAGAACTGGATAAAAGAGAAAACTCTATAAAAGTAATTCTTTTAATCCCATCATTTTAAGTCTATGAGTGAAAAACAAAAATAAGAATATCTCTCTATAAGATAAAGTTCTTTTTCCACGCGGATCTCTATAACTGGGATTATTACTTGTGTGTACCTCCACAAGCGATAGTAGAGTGTTTTTTAAATATGATATTTATGAATAATTCTTAAATTTCGTGGAACTAACTACCGAACACCGTTTTTATCACGCTTTTATTAGCTTCACCTGTATGTATGTTTGTAACCGACCCCTTTGAGCTCGATTTTGTCCTACTTTGAACGATCCTACTTTGCTGATATTAACATATGTCACTGTTAATATCAGCACCTCCAGATATCAGTATTTTTATAATTTTTTACAAATATATATACATTTATTTCTAATTTACACTATTCTCAATCCAAATTTATTAAATTTTATTTTCTGTTTTTAGTTGGATTTTTTATGAAAGCGTCTTTCTTTTGTTTTTTTTAAACTATTATTTATTTAACTTATACTCAAAAGGGTTGTTGATAAAAAAATATTTGATAAAATTTAAGGACTAAACAAAATTACAAAAGGCTATTATTATAGAGTGGATCAGTATTTGAAAGAAGGTGATGTATAGAATTGACACCTCTCTCTTTACATCCACTAAAAACTATTGTAACGTTGATAAGATTTTTAAATATATGTACATATGTTAAAAGATAAACTTGATCGAGTTACTTGCCGGTTCTTCTCGATGTTGTTTTTCAAACCGGTGGCAGTTCTAACGTTCATAAGCGACTTCTTCTAAATTCTAAATTGAATTGGTCTAAATTGAATAAAGTGTATTTGATTTTGAATTGGAGAAACGCATACTTTATATAAAAACAGAGATGCAGAAGGTATTATATGTATATATAGATTATTTCTGTAAGTAAATATTAGCGTAAGCGTTTTTGGCTTCTTTTTGTAAATGAAGACGCATTTTTGTTTTTGTTTTTGTACACATGTCGAATTGTAATTAATAATATATATTTATTGTGGTATGTTTGCTGTATTTTTTAATACTCTACTGCTATAGCTCTACAAGCTAATCTAAAATTTGTATAAACGAAAACTTTGGTAACTCTGGACTTATCCAGTTTTGACTATATTCCATTTTATATATAAGTGTTTGACAATGTAATACCAATTTGTAGGGATAATTTATCGAGTAATTTTGTTTTAGTGATGCTTGTCGAGTGGTTTGATCGGTGGATATTCAATCCTATGTACAATTATTCGGAATTCGTTTACATTTGGCAAATTAAATTGGCGACAATATTTGTTTACAGTGAAAGAAAACATCTTCCTTTTACAGTAAAAGAGGACATGTTCAAATTGATTTAAAAATAAATAATAGTTTAAAAAAACACGCTTTCATAAAAAAAAAGCAACTAAAAAACAGAAAATAAAATTTAATAAATTTGGTTGATATTATCAGCACCTTTTTACAAAAATATACATTTATTTCTAATTTACACTATTCTTAATCCAAATTTATTAAATTTAATTTCTGTTTTTTAGTTGGTTTTTTATGAAAGCGTGTTTTTTTAGTTTTTTTAAACTATTATTTATTTTTCATTTTTTAGTTAATTTTTTTTCGGATTATTGCATTGTCATCGACCTTTGAATTGTCATCGACCTTTGACAGGTGTGCAAAGTTTGAATTAAATCTGATCGTTCAAAGTAGGACAAAATCGAGCTCAAAGGGGTCGGTTACAAACATACATACATACAGGTGAAGCTAATAAAAGCGTGTTAATGACGAAATTTTGATTTACCAGATGTAAAAAAAAATATAACCCGTATTGAGAAACTCTTAAGTTATTGTTTGAAGTCGGTTAATAAAGGAAATAATGTTGCTAATACAATAAACTAAATCTATATATATAATAAGAATGTCACTCTAAAGTGTCTGTACTTTTTTGATTAAAAAAATATTGCACGTGTCTAGGAATAAGTAATAAAATACATTTCAATCATTTTTAGAAATGTCTGTCTGTCTGTCTAATTGTATGAACACTTTTTTTTTTTTTTCGAACTGACTACGCTATTGACCAAGCAAGGTCTTAACAGCTTCACCGGACTAATAAGGCGAGCGCTTAAGGCACTCAGCCGATTTTATTTTGACAACTAGCTCAAGGGTGCGCGGCACACCTCGGCTTTGGCTGTTGCCTGATACATGCAATTCGCGACCTATGTAAGCTAACCTAAACTAAGCTAACTATTCATACATATATGAGTTGTTGAAACATATATGTGTACCAAGCATACATACCTCAACAACCCTTATATATATTTCGTATCGGATAGTTTGTATGAACACGCATCACTGCTATAGTAAGTAGTATGTTCATTATAAAACCTCACAAAGACAATCATAAAGCATATTCTCGACTAACATTTAGTCTTGATTTTATTAAAATCGGTTCACTCTATCAAAAGTTATTGTAATTTTAATGACGACGCGACTTAAGTACCAGAGAAAAATAAATACGAAAATGGACTTAATACATACCGATGAATTTATTAGTCACAGCTAGTTAGCAATATGACAAAGGATAGTAATATTGCGTTCTTAATTCACAACAGTTTACATTAGTAGACCCGTGGCCATAAATATGATTATATATTTTTTTAATAAAAAGTTATCCTCAATTAAGTATATACTTCTATCATGACAATAGCTTTTCTGTTTCATCTAGAATTTTAAATTAAAAAAAGAATAATATCAAATCATAATATACTTTTGTAAAATAATAAAAAGGCACCGGATAAAAGCAACGAAGCGAGTTCTATAAACGTTAAACCGTACGTTATCGGACGAACGACGTTAAGACCCTGGCATCTAGAAACTCAGACTCGAAGAAACTGGATCTAGATATTATCCAGGATTATAATGACGAGATATAAAATATTTAATATACTTTTTTTAAATTAATACTGTTGTTAAGCCATATACATATCTGAGATTGATCGGATAGTACATCTGAGTGGCTGTTATGGGAAAGTTTTTATGATATCGCTTTTAATATAACTGAATACTAGGTAACACTTATGTTTTATTGTTTTTATTCTTATATTGTAATTAACGAGTTGCTAATCTCAATCAATATTATAAATGTGAATATTAGTTTGTTTATTTGCTTGTTATACTTTTTTTATTCTTATATTGTAATTTAACGAGTTGCTAATCTCAATTAATAGTATATGTGAATGTCAGTTTGTTTATTTGTTTGTTATACTTTCACCCCTTAACTACTTAAGCGATTTATGTCTAAATTACTTTAATGCGAGCGAAGCTGCGAACAAAAGGTAGTATTATTTCGTTTGCTATGGATTCGTACATCGTTTATTGGATTGAGTAGAGAAACATTATTCTTTTTTTATATTATTGGTTGCAAATTATCAGAAGGGTCACCTGATGGAAAGTGATCACCGCTGTCCATAGATACTAGTAACACCAAAGGAGTCGCAAGCGCGTTGCCAGCCTGCGTTTGGGTGATGGGGAGGGGGGATCGAAGGGCGGAGCGGAGGAAGGCGGAAAGTGGGGGGAGGGAGGTGGGCCTTCGGTGCTTTCACTGACCGAACGAAACGCAATTAAGCAAACATTGTTACTTCACGTCAGTTTTCTGCGTGTCGGGTGGTAGTACCCCGGGTGAGCCGACCCATTCATAGCTGAAACCAGTAACAGCTTCAGCATGGCTCTACCACCTACGCCTACCTACCTATTATTCATTAATGTTTTGACGCTTGTATGAATGTGACTGACATAACTTCATCAAAATGCTCTCGATGGCACAGCTTGAAATGAGTGCTACGCAGAATTAACGCCATATTTTGAATGTACTAGCAGTTGCTCGCGACGCCTTCTATGTTTATAAATGACGACACTAAACATTTTATTTCTTGTAACTCAAATGACACATAGCTCTATACGAGGATATAAGCGATGATGACTTAATTGATAGCGAGTTCGGACACCGCGTCAATGGATGTAGGTTCGTATCCTTGCTACTGAGTCATAGTTTTTTGTGGAGGAAAACATTTTAATGAGACCATAGTATGATGGTAGGGCTTTTTGTAAGTCCGTCTGGTTAGCTACCACTCTAAGTTGAAAATCTGTCGCCAAGCACGTGTTTCTGTGTTCCTCCAGCTGCACTTGAGAACCAGTTCTCTCTAGGATCAGCTTCTTTACCATCATCTTAGATCACACCGTCATTTAGCATCAGATGAGATTGTGATCAAATGCGGAAACCTATAAAGTTTTTTTTATATCATAGGAGGCAAATGAACATGTGGATCACCTGAAGTGATCACCACCGTCCGTAGACACTAGCAACACCAGAAAAGTCACAAGTGCGTTGCTACCCTGTGTTTGGGGGAGGGAGAGTGGGTTATCCGGCACTCTCACTGACCGAACGAATCGCTACAAGGCAAGCACTGTTACTTCACGTCGGTGTTTCTGTGGGTCGGGTGGTAGTAACTCGGGCGAGCCGACCCACTGATGCTGAGACCAGTAATAGCTTCAGCCTGGCTCTACCACCTTTTAAAATTATAATAGATGTAACAATAATCATCCACCTATTCTCAATCTTTTACGTAAATATAGGATTAATCGCGAGATTGACCTTGGCTACAAATAATTACGCTTCTCTGAAGAAACAAGGCAGATAAATTTTACTAAATAAAACTTATCTATACTATTAATATTATAAAAAGGTAAAGTTTATGAGTTTGTGAAGTTGTAGGAGGTTATCTCAGGAACTACTGAACCGATTTTTTTTTAACTGGTTCAGCAATATGACTGCACTGTACCTGATGGAAAGTACAGTACAGTCTATAAATAACGGTAACTGTCAGTGTTAAATAGCAATGGCAGTTATCGCTATCATGCCGACCAGCAAAAGTGCTTCTTCACGCCTCGTTTGAAAGACCCCATGTCGTAAGAGAAAGGGCAAAAAATACACTGGCTGGGAGACGACTCCACATCTTCACAGTACGACAAAAATAAGAGCTTTCGAACTTCTTCGTTCTTGCCGGGATGGTTGCTACTGTGAAACTGTGGCGACGCGTACCCGCCCGTGTAGTTCTATAGTGGAAAGG
>MU161482.1:0-27766 GCA_015888305.1 Antheraea pernyi | reverse complement strand
CGGCACACCTCGGCTTTGGCTGTTGCCTGATACATGCAATTCGTGACCTATCTGAACTAAGCTAAGCTAACTATTCATACATATATGAGTTGTTGAAACATATATGTGTACCAAGCATACATACCTCAATAACTCTTATATATATTTCGTATCGGATAATATTCTAAGCTATTTCAGTTTGAAAAGGGAAAAAATATAAGACCCTTCCACTTGCCTGTGTAAGCGAGCACGTGTGTGGAGGTGATATGTGTAATGTTGTCGCAGTGATGTAAGATTTTGTGTCACTGTATCCCGCGAGCAGCGTACTCAAGGGCTCCACGCCGAGGGAACGGACCTAGGCATGAGCAGCTGGGGGGCCCAGTCTGGTTAAAAAATACCGATCGAATTCAACTCTCTGCCTCTTCTTATACTGAATCTTCATAAATTTTAAATAAAATATACGAAAATAATGTAAGTTTTTAAGTTATCCATACTAGTGGTATAAGTGAAAGTACTATCTGTTTATTTGTCATCAAACCACGCATAAATTTTTGAGCCGATCGTAATCAAATTTAGTACAGAGTTATCCTGAGATATGAAGAAGATCGTAGATAATTTTCATTTTGAATATAGCAAAAAATACACAACCGAAATAGCTTTTAAAATCTTGATTTTTTTATACATTAACATTTTTGCGGTGAAATTATAAATGCTATCTGTTCGAAAATATTTAATTTCATGAGACAAATACTCAATCTCAAATCTCATTAGTGGAGATATATATTTAGTGTTGAAAACATTAACATATCTTCATGTATTATATATATAAAAATGTATATTGATACATGTATGAGATCAA
The DNA here is from genome assembly GCA_015888305.1 of Antheraea pernyi. Classification (NCBI taxonomy): domain Eukaryota; kingdom Metazoa; phylum Arthropoda; class Insecta; order Lepidoptera; family Saturniidae; genus Antheraea; species Antheraea pernyi. The sequence continues at coordinate 26,928 of MU161482.1, read as the reverse complement.
TAATCTCTAATAACGTTTGACCGATAATTATGAGCTTAATGCTTAAACTTGTTACCTTGTTATTCAGTTTTATATTGTAACAGATTTTATATTTTTATATTGTAACATTTAGCATAAAAAAGTGGCAAACGGTTAATCGAACAAGGACTATTGAATCCAAAAATAACCCTTTTACGAAAAATACCCCATCGAATAATTCATATTTCTATGCCAATACGATCAGTAGTTTTGACGCGAGTGAGCCTCAAAGGTACTGTATTTAACATATTTATATTTCACATATACAAACGTGCATGAAATTACAGACAGTTATTAAATACTAAATTTGCCCGCAGTTTCACTAGCGTTAATGTAAGTTTAACCTTCGCATGGGAACAGTACTTTCTTCTAAATGAAGTATTTAAAAATTAGAAAAAAAGGTTAAAATAGATTTTACATTATTAAAATATACGAATAAAATTTTTGACGCTCATATCAAAATTTCTTCATCCGAAGGGATCATAGTTGGTGAAGAATTAATAATATTTAATTAGTTATTCAACAACACAAGCAAGAGAAAAATTAATTTATAAGCAGTGAAAAAACCCATATTAAAGGAATGGGAAAAGTATCGTCATTTAGACACGGTCGAACTAAGATTTGTTTCTTTTTCTAAAATGTTTTAAAACTATAAGGGTTTGAGCGATACCCAAGTCTAAAAAGCCAACTTGGTAAGATGGCATGATTGCATAACAATTTCATATTCGCATTTATAATGTTAATGAGTTATATATATTAATATTTCCAAATATCAAACTCTCTTTATCCCCATCAAGTGTCAAGTGCGGAAACAATAGGGGGATCAAGTTTACAAGCGGCTCAATTGGCCGGTTGTAATTTCGTCCCATTGTCTCTATTTGTCCCCAGCGCGTATCCGCTGAGGCCCCTTCGATACCGGCGCTTCCCGGCGCTCCCTCGGGACGTCGTTACGTCCTTTGTACGAGCATATTTATGGCACGGGAAAACGGTGATTATTGTCGACTAATTTGCAAGGAGTTTCTTAGAAAATGAACGTATTGAGACGTGACTATTTTTTTTATTTGGGGAATATTTCTTGATACTATTTTACTATTTCAGAAAGCGAATTACTACATTACATAACTACAGTGGCTTCGGAACCACACTTTTACAGTAAATTGTATCTGGCCATGAACTAAATAATTCGCAATGTCTTGACTTTGCCATATCGTAAAAATATGAATTTAATGGTGGTAGAGTCACGCTGAAACTATTACTGGTTTTAGCATGAATGGGTCGGCTCGTCCGGGGTAGTACCACCCTCTCATAGAAAACCGACGTGAAGTAACAGTGCTTGCATTGTTGCGTTTCGTTCGGTCAGTGAGAGCGCCGGAGGCCCAACTCCCCTCCCCTCTCCTCTCCCCTCTCCTCTCCCACTCCCTCCCGTAACCCTTCCCCCAAAGGTTCACTCCTCTGGTGTTGTTAGTGTCCATGGACGGTGGTGATCACTTAACATCAGGTGACACACATGTTCGTTTACCACCTGTGACATAAAAAAAAAAAAGAACAATCTCCCGGCCAGTGTGTTCCCTCCTTCCTACAACATCGGGTCCTTTAAGCGTAACGTGAAGAGACATTTACGCAGGCTGGCATGACAGTGGTGAATGGCTATGGATGGTACTTTCGATGGTCGCTATTATTTTTGGATTGTACTCTGCTTACCATGAGGCATAATGCAGTCACTTTGCCATGCTTCAATTTAAAAAAAAAACTAGTAAGTAAAAGTATTCTTTAGTTAACTTCATGTCACTGCTTAAAACATCTTATCGCCCATTGATATATTGATAGCCTGTGAACTCTAAATATACCTACCGCTACAATTTTTAACACGCTTTTATTAGCTTCACCTGTATCGATTCGATCGATTTCGATTTTGTCCTACTTTGAATGATCAGATGTAATTCAAACTTTGCACACCTGTCAAAGGTCGATGACAATGCAATAATCCGAAAAAAAAAGTTAAAAAATTTTAACTTAATTTATCACGCTTTTATTAGCTTCACCTGTATGTATGTATGAAACCGACCCCTTTGAGCTCGATTTTGTCCTACTTTGAACGATCAGATTTAATTCAAACTTTGCACACCTGGTGAAGGTCGATGACAATGCAATAATCCGAAAAAAAAAGTTCAAAAATTAAAAAAAAAATTCACTAAAAAATTAAAAATAAATAATAGTTTAAAAAAACTAAAAAAAGAAGCTTTCATAAAAAATCCAACTAAAAAACAAAAAATAAAATTTAATAAATAAATAAATTTAATAAAATACTGATATCTGGAGGTGCTGATATTAACAGTGACGCATATTAAATTTATTTCTTTATTAAATTTTATTTTCTGTTTTTTAGTTGGATTTTTTATGAAAGCGTGTTTTTTAAAACTATTATTTATTATTATCTGCACTGTCTGCATCTCCATAAATAATAGCTGGCAATATCTCTCTGTCTGCGTCTCGGGTTGTCTGTCCTTTTGTGGGCATTAACTCTAAAATTCCTGAACCTATTTATGCAATTATTTTTTATATCATACGTATAATCTCTGGTTTTAATGTGGGTATAAAATTACATCCTTATTATTACTAGTTACTATAAATGTGAAAATGAGTTTGTTTGTTACATTTTCACGTGTTAACACTGAACAGGTCATCGTGAAATTTTGAATAGAAATCCTCTTAAAAAGTGCTATACCTGAAGAACAGGTCAAAACTGCTTTAAAGCAGACAAAGTCACGATTAGAAAACAGGTAATATATGGAAAACGCCATAAAGTTAAAAGTAAATTAAATCCATTTCAAATTTCTACGAGTATGGTTTGTTGTACTAATAGCATACCTAAATTGTTTAATAATTAATTTATATTAAAAATTGTGATCATATTTTTCAACTAATAAATATTCTGTATAAAATCTAAATTAATTCTCTTTCTCTCTTGGGATCCTATGTCCCAAAACGGTCGGGGCAGAGGGCAGACGCAATGCTTCTCCATCTCGATCTGTCGATAGGTTGACGGTTCACCTCACTTCATGAAAGCCCAATTTTCACACACTCTGCAAGCACAGATCTTCGCCAGGTTTGTGATGTCTAGGACGACCATGTTTCCGCCTGTCTTGGGGATTCCAATTCAATGCCTGATTAGGGATATGGCTGTTGTCCCTTCACAAAGTGTTACCGATCCAGGACCATTTTCGACGTCGTACTTGATAGTCTATGGGATCTTCATGGCACATTTTCCACAAATCTACATTGCTGATTGTCTCTGGCCAGAGGATTTTCAAGATATGACGTAGAATACGGTTAACGAAGACTTGCACTATGCAAGTATACAGCATCTATACATATACAGCAAGACAGACTTAATGTTAGACTTGAATATTTTCAGTTTCACTCTTCTAGGTACTTGGCTTGCCATACGGGCCTAAAACACCCGAAAGCGCCCTTTGCTTTGGCAATCCGGGATGCAATGTCAAGCTCTGATCCTCCAGCTGGGGAAAATACACTGCCAAGGTATGTGGAGTTGGAGACTGGTTCCACCACCTCTACCCCAAATAAAAGTGGGATGTCATTATTCGAACCTAGACGCAGGTTCTTGGTCATTTTTACGTTGATCTTAAGCCTCACACGTACTGCTTCGCGCTGCAAGTTGTCAAGTCTATTCTACATGTCAACACACTTGTGACTAAGCAAGCATCGGTCGTCAGCGTAATCTAGATCTTGTAGATGGTCCGTAAGACCCCACTCTATGCCATGCTGAGCGTTGACGTTGACACGCGACATGACGTCATCCAGAACCACAAGAAACACGGGTGGCAGCAGGCATCCTTGTCTCACACCAGAGTGCAAAGTGCACGCTAATTCTCTCCGAGATCAACCCATCATGGCGTACCATGCACGAGTAGTTGTCATACGCAGACTTAATAAGGTTAATGATTTTAGAGGGAACACCAACATCTGTTAATCGCGCACATATCGCAGACCAACGCATTAATAATAAATTAATAATAATCTGTAATTCAAGCAAGCAAAATAACCGACACACATTGAACTAAGCAAGACCATAAAAATTCGATCTTATATACTGATTATTTGTGTACTCGATAAAATATATAGCACGTCGAATACCATTCTCGACAATAAAAATCACACAAAATACCAACCTTTTTATTAACTATGTAAAAAGTCTCATATATATCTGCAATGTCGCGGCATTAAGACAAAGCAACATTTCGACATACAAGTCAGATACAAATGTCGAAACGAAACCGAGATCATCAGATCGCCGCTTAAAAGCAATTAAAACACACGAGATTATTCAGAGGACAGCCACCGGAGGCAATCGGAATAATCACGGCGATTTAACACTTTCTCAGCTTAAGCGATACGTGATAAAAATAAACGGGCGCCGACGGGTACTACCTACTTCAAAGGATTTCGTTTTAATCTAAAACATTAAGTAATATTAGTATTTGTATTATTTATATTTAGGGTTTTTTTAACCTTTTATTATTATTGGGGAACATCGGAATGCCTAATGACAGAATGTTGGATATCCTGAATTGACCTTGTATACTTCAACAGCGAAGAATAATTTCTCCATCCTTATTCTATATGTAGTCGATCGAAGCATCTAATTATTTCTAACGCGGATTTATCATCTTCAGAAGTCGCACGTACATTCAATACGGACAGCGAAAAGAGAAGCGTCTCACAGCTGCATATACGTTACCTTCAGGTTTTGAATAACAATTATAACAGAAACAGAGGACTGCGTAAAAGTTAACCACCACGAGAACCAGTGACCTTAGTCAAAAATAGGTACAGAACAGAAAAAAGGAAGAAGGCGCTGTAATGGAAAACAATATAGCCTTATCAATTATATTGATAAAATTATTTTTAAAAGACAATCTGCACATTCCTAAAGTAAGCACATGTTTCAATTCGTACCATAATTATTGCATTTTATTGCAAATGTATGATGTTCAGGTGTATTTCTATTCGGATGTCACGTCCGCAAGAATAGCATCGGAGTTTCATATTTTAGCGAACAAACATATTGTGATTTAAACAAAACACGGTGAAGATATACTTTCTAATTCTCATGTATATTGCCAACTCAGCCTGAAAGTTAAAGAAGATTAAATAAGCGCCAATCGATGTGTTCTGTAACTGTAGATCCTCAGCGCTAATCTTCTTTTATATTATCATTAGAACACAATATATTCCCAAATTTAAATCGACATGTCACCATAAACTTACAACTATATTTCGACGAAAGGTCAACAATCATTTAAGTACTCCCTCAATAAGATCAGTTTTCTCGTCACATTACTTAATTGCGAGATGTGTGGATTGACTGAAGATGTGCAACACTTACTCACAGAATATGTCCTGGACAGTATCCAACGAATATCCATTATAAAATTGTCTAAGGTTAAGGATCAAGTCATCTTTCATGGAATTTTAGCTACACTTACATTTGTAAAAGTCAATATTTTATGGAAGTGTTTTGAATTAGCTAACGTTAGAGTACAGTAAGAACTGGCATGTCCATTGTGGATCTACGTCTTGAAAAAAAAAGAAACATAAAGGTATGTTTCGGATTAGACATAAATTTTAACAGTCATTTTACTTAAAAATAAGAAGAAGATGATGAGGAATATGTCAAATAAATCCCACGTAAGTTCAGCACAACATGTTTTTCTCGTCCATTCCACTCTACCAGATATCATCTCATTATTCACACCTTTTATGCACATATCACTTCTTCACACAATCCATCAAACCTTCTTCGGCTTTCCCCTACTCTTATAGCTTATTCCCCCTTCACATGTAAAACTTTTCTGGTTAGATGACTTTCATCTCGCCTCAAGACATGCCCATACCACGTTTTTTTTATTAACCTGGGAAAATTCCTTATGAATATCCACACTCGCGGGGGAGAGAGTGGATTATGCCCGACTCGCACGGACTAAAACCCCACGGTGTACCGACAGGCCGTACTTGTTGGGGCGGCAAGGGATCGTACTAGCTACTCAACCTTAGATAGCCGCTCCAACGCTCCTGCCTAACAGGGAGACAGGCTGAGACCACGCTAACCTATTACTTACTCCTTAACTTCCTTTAACCCTGGTGATATATCAAACTTCTTTTTATATACTCATTCGTAATCTTGTGCATTGTAGTTACACCACACATCCATATTAACGTTTGCAATCTCTGCTACATGTAATCTTTTATCTCCCGTCTCTTTCGTGGACCAGTCCATTTCTGAAGTAAAAATCCTGGTCTACTTCTACCTACTAAGTTAAAGTATAACATAATAATAATAAATATAAAGCCAGAACAAATCACTTTATCTCTGTGTAAAATTATAAAAAGAGAAGCGAATGAACAGATAATTGTAATTCAAAGAAATCCACACACTACAACGATGGTCAATTTAAAAAACAATTTAATTCAGTTTGTTATCGAAAAATCCATATCTAATTACCAAGAAGAATTAGCGCATGAGACTTAATGGATAGTTAACATTTCGCAGGATGTTATAAATAAGCTATTAAAGTTGAAAACACTTTTATGTTTAGGTGTCAATATTTTTTTGTGTTTGTATAATCGTTTATACTCTCTTATATTATTATGTTTATGATCATTGTACATCCGGCAATGAAATCGTATTTAGGGATATATTAAAGAGGATTTGATGTATTTATTTTCATTATGTCTTTTAAACACAGTCGATGTATTTGTTTTATTCCTTTACTGGTTGGCGCTCCTGATGATTTTATTTTTAGTGAAGATAATTGTGTATCATGAGGACTACTTATCTTATTTATTCTATTATAATTTTTGTCATTACTACTTAACCCTCTCATAACTCTTTTACGAATTTGAAATTACCTAAGTTCACTTACGTAATTACTTCTTAACCCCTATAAAAGATGTAATAAATAGAAGTCTAAGAAGTCTTCTATCGACCGGTTTCGTTTAAATTCAGCCTTGTCGGAGATATACATACAAACATATAATACCCATCGTCTTCTTCTTCTTACCCTTATCCCACATAAGTAGGGTCGGTACAACATTTTTATCAAGTTGTGGTATATGATTTGGCTTAATTTTTACGATCGGCCGCCTGCCTAACATCAACCCTCCTTGGGATTATTTTGTTGTACCACTGTATTTATGATTATTATTATATAGTTACGAAGTCTGATGGGCTCTTTTAGCCTTACAATTGTTCGTTCCGGTTAAAAACGAAGTTCTCGAAGATTGTGGTTTGCAAACGAAGTTCTTGAAGATTATGGTTTGCTTGTTATATTGCCATTTTTATGTAACGGAAAACTATCCAACTTTAGACTGCATTTTCATTTCAGAGTTTTCTCACTAATAGTAATATAATATTAGATATAATAAACCATTATAAAAATATAAAATAGGAAAACTATAATAGAAAAATAAATGCAAATAAAATGACATGTCAGTGTCAAAATAATACAAACAAAGAAACAAACATATAAACAAACAAACATATAATACAAACAACAAATAAATAAAATAATAAAAACAAACAGACAATAATACAAACATATAATACCCATATAGTTACGAATATTTTAATTGATATAACTCTAGTTCCAGATTTTATTGACTCTCCATAAATAAAGGAAAAACTTACGCCAGTGACAACACCAATACAAATTCAACATACAGTTGTAATCATATTATTACTCTAGCAATATTGGTAGTTATTTTTCTCTGTGTATGATCAGAATGTTCTACCAATAATTTTAATGATGATGGCTCCGGTCATGGGGTCTTTGGAGATCGAGTTGATCGATGTAGTTTGGAATCCTTGTGACTGAGTAAGAAGAGCTGTCGATAAAGGAAAATATCCTGATAAAATGACAGTAGTGGTAGGGATTTTTAAAAGTTTCTCTAGCTAACTCTTAAAAAATCTGTCACCAAACACTTGTTGATGTGTTCCAGCAGCTGCATTTGAGAGCCAGTCACTTGTAGGTTTAGCTCTTACTATCTTAAATCTTATAGTTATTTAACATCCGATGAGATTAAAACCTATAAGATATTTTTTTTAATCATCTTTATTTCGGTAACACCTTTTGTAGACATGATTGTAAAGGTTGTTCTTGATTTATCAGCACTAGTCACCTTTTTAAAATGGCAAGAAAGTGTTTGTATGCATCCAAAAGTACAATAGCAAAACCAGTACTAGTAATTATAAATTAACAAATACAAACATTAACCAATAACTTGGCTGAACCCTGTTCGGGTAAAGCTAAGATGCTGTATGACTCGGTAATTATACCTCATCAGCGACTCTCTTGGTGGAGCTAGAAAGATTGGGGAACAATGGGTCTGATATGTACGGGGGAATAAAAACCCTCAAAATAAAAAATATTCATCAATAGTCAACGTCAAAATATACATGCGCAGCGCTGATTTTCGTCTAGATCAAGACTCTCATTATATCACGTTTGAACATAAAGCAATAACATTCTGGTTTTTTATTAATAAAAGAATTTCTGGAGGTACGAATTATAGTATATACAACGCTTGTCACATAACAATAGCATTTTAAACCGGCAAATCTCGATAACATCAAAGCAACATTATCGGACCGGTAGCCGAAATGCAAATCGAGTCTCAGCGAAGCTCTTACCTAATTTTTATTTCTTATTTTTATATATTTTGTCTTTAAAATGTTTCTTCTTATTTATCTTAAGGCCCTCTCGTGCCGTGGATGCTGATTGCTTTCGTGAGTTGTACAGAGATTATTGTATTTTTAAAACACACTTTTAAACCGCCGCTCGATCGTGTCTGTTACATTCAACTTTGTTCTTGGTATTTTAATATTAATAATAAATAAAATTCTTAGATTTGCTGATTGCTTTCGTGAGTTGTCCAGAGATTATAGTACTTTTAAAACACACTTTTAAACCACCGCTCGGTCGTGTCTGTTACATTCAACTTTGTTCTTGGTATTTTAATATTGATAGTAAATAAAATCCTTGTTTTTACTAATTAAACAAATAATTAAAATCTATAATATAAACTATTATCATCTTAAAATAATGGTTTGTTTTCCAGTTTTGGTGGGTGGTAGAGCCACGCTGAAGCTATTACTATTTTCAGCATAAATGGGTCGGCTCGCCCGGGGTAGTAACACCCTCTCATAGAAAACCGACGTGAAGTACAGTGCTTGCATTGTTGCGTTTCATTTGGTCAATGAGAGCGCTGGAGGCCCACCTCCCCTCCCCTCCGCTTCCCTCTCCTCTCCCCTTCTCTCACCCCTTCCTCCATTTCCCCCAAATACAAGCTGGTAATGCACTTTCGACTCTCCTGGTGTTGTTAGTGTCTAGGGACGGCAGTGACCACATCTGACCCACGTGTTCGTTTGCCTGCTATGACATAAAAAAAGTACGAAAAGTTGAAATTCTTTCACCAAACATAAGTTAAAATGTTTTTTTTTTTAACTACATTTGTAAGGTAGAAATTTACGATACCTTATACGTTATTATCTAGAATGACAGTGTTATTATTTTTGCTTAAATTGTGTGTGTTAATGTTTGCACAAAATTATAATACTGACAATTTATAAATCACGGTAACGATTTTCGTTTCATTTTATCTTATAAAATGCACCTGTCCGTCCTCTTACTCCTATTGATAAAAGACACAATTCTGACAACAAAGATCAGAGACCTGGCAATGAAACATTTTAGGAGGACGTGGGACATCTATTCGGATTAACGTAAGAAAATTGTAAATAAAGTTATTGGTAAAGAGAAACAAAAATACTTTGCAATATTTGTACGGAATGATGACTAATAGTTACATCCTCCATATATAGAACCTTTTTCATAAAATAAACATTACAACAGAATGAATTTAAAAGAGATATCAAAGGATACGGTATAACCACGAGGAACAACTAATACTATTTTTGTAACAGAGCGTTTACTTACTTAGGCTACCGGTTATACCGTGCCAATTGTACAAGCAAAAGCGATAAACAACAAAAAATAAACTAAAATAGGAACGTTGAATAATTTTTTAGCGAAATAATTAGTAGTGCACTACAGTAAGCTTCATAGGTAGGCATAGAGCTGTCGCTTATTATATATACCACAGTGAGGAAAATTTAAAACCCTCAAGCTATTAATATACATTCACACATTTCTTTTTCTCCTATTCTTTTTACAACACCATAGATCTTTTTAAACATAGTAATAACAAATCAAATCATCAAATCGAAAATATTTTATTCAGTCTAGGTCCTAATAAGGCACTTATGAACGTCAAAACTACCACCGGTTCGGAAAACAACCCAGTCATCGAGAAGAATCGGCAAGTAACTCGATCGCGTACATTTTTTAACATATATTTCCAACACATCATACAATAGCTTTTAGTGGATGCACATAGAGGAGTCAATTCCAGACATCACTATCGTTTACATACTGATCCACTCTATAATATTCTTTTGACACTAAAATTCCTTTGACGTGGTGCTTAAATTTACAGTCCGGCAAATCGGTAACATGCTTTGGGACTTTATTGTAGAACCTAACACTATTACCTAAAAGACTATTACTGGTTTTGCTAAGTGTGAAACATGGGACGACCAGTTTATTACAGTTTCTAGTATTTAGATTATGCCGGTCTTTTACTAAATTCAGTTTTTCAAAGTTTTTACGGCTTATAATAACTTTGGCTATAGGACTTGCTTACTCTCAGTTCTTTTGAATTTTATTTCACGCTATACACTTTTTTCTCAGATTCAGTTTAGATCATATTTAGTTATATATAATGTTGTTTGTTTATTGTCAGCCTTATCAGCGAGGAGAGATTGACCTGCTATATTCTAAAGCTACGCAAACTATTAGTACTTTTAGTTATTTAGTCCAGCATACTATCTCCACAACTTTTGTGTGATGATGGTTAATATTTATAATGCTAGGAAACGAGAATAGGGTCCTGATTGTATCGTAAACACAACACACTTACACACCATATGTTACATCCACCATAGTGCTACTCTTAGGCATATCGTGTTCCGAGATTACAGTGTTTTGGTGTATATATTTGTGATGTTTGTCCTCGACCTCGCCTGATTTTAGACGACTCTATGATCTACAATTATAAACATGCTAAACTCGGAGGGACTGTTGCAACACACCTATAGGTGCCTGGAACAGATTCTCAATTTGAGGATGAAAGCTAGCCAGGTGGCCTTAGAAAAAGTCCTACCACCATGGAAACAAAGTTGTTAATCATTTGAACGCATTCAATATCAAGTGTGAATCTCTAAACGACTAAGAACACTAAATACATGATGTTAAATTCGTGACAAATAACTCTTTTGGGTCGTCGCCTTTCGGAATCACCTAGTCTATATTCAGCTGCCAAGTAACAAGCATTTTTTTTATGTCATAAGTGGCAAACGAACAGGTGGGTCACCTAATGTTAAGTGATCACCACCGTCCTTGGACACTAACAACACCAGAGGAGTCGCAAGTGCGTTGCCACCCTTTGAGGGGAAGGGTTAGGGAAGGGAGAGGGAGTAGATAGAGGAAAGGAAGAGGGAGTGGAGAGAGGAAAGGGAGAGGAGGTGGGCCTCTGGCGCTCTCGCTGACCGAATGAAACGCAACAATGCGAGCACTGTTACTTCACGTCGGTTTTCTGTAAAAGAGTGATACTACCCCGGGCGAGCCGACCCATTCATACTGAAACCAGTAATAGCTTCAGCGTGGCTCTACCACCATAAAAAATGCCTGCATAACAGTGGAGAATGGCGTTGGATAGTAGATCTCTTGAGGATTGCCGGTGGCTTTCGGATTGGATTGTATTTATTATCAGGTACAATGCTGGCAATTTGTCGTGCTGGAATAAAAAAGAACATATGAAAAAGGCTTTTGTAGTGCGAATATCTATACTAATATTATAAAGAGGTAAAGTTTGTGAGGTTGTAGGGGGTAATATCTGGGGAGTCGGAGAAACAATGGTCGAAAGAAAACGTTTCTTACAAACGCTGCCTTAACGATGAGAGATATATGTGTGATTGAGTTCTAGAAAAAAGTTGTAGCTTGATAATGCCTATTACCGCCCAATGAAGTGGGCACGGGTCAGCTAGTTTTAATCATAAATTATGGTCGCGAAATTGATGAAATATTTATTTTTCCTTAATATCGCTTATGACTTGCTCCAAAGTATTCGTCGGTAGCAAGTAGCGAATGTTCTGTCATCACATAGATCAGGTTGTTGGTATGCGGGCCGTCGTACTGTCGCCTGTGTTTGGCAACACGCGACATTTCGCTACTGCGCTGCCAGCCATTTTAATTGGTGAAGACTTAGAATTTAGATTATTGCATTATTACAAAACTTTGTTTGGGTAGTTAAAAAAAGACTTGAAAACGCTATTGCAATGTTATGACGTGAGTGATCTTGAAGCTCGATAGATAAGATGATATACTTCAATTGGCAGGAAGAGATCGGATATAAACAGCTAACGAAAGGGAAAAATGGTGGCAAATGGAGGAGGGCTATAACCGAAAGGAGCCATGACATATATATCGATCTGAAATACCTACTTATTTAGCATAGTTTTTTATTCATATTAAATGACATGGAAATAAATAAGGCTTATTATTATTATTATAATCTTAGATAACATTTTAGCTTGATCGTTGTGATTAAGAAATGTTTCAATGTTTTTGTAGTCACATTTTTAACCACCAACGTAGAACCACAACTTGGTATGTTCTTTTTTTTATATCATAGAAGGCAAACGAACAGGCAGGTCACCTAATGTTAAGTGATCACCGCCGTCCATAGACACTACATAGACTCCATAGACTAACAACACCAGCGTTGCCAGTCTGTGTTTGGGGATAAGGGAGGGAGGGGGAGAGGAGAGGGGAAGGGAGGGAAGTGGGCCTCCGGCACTCTCATTGACCGAACGCAACGCAACAATGCAGGTACTATTACTTCACGTCCGTTTTCTGTGCGAGGGTGGTACTACCCCGGATGAGCCGACCCATTCATGTTGTAACCAATAATAGTTTCAATGTGGTTCTACCACCTACTTCTCATTCCCATGAAATTTTAAAACAATTCTGATAAGAAGGAAATCGCAGGCTTTAGCTAGTGTCAATGATATAATATTTTAACTAAAAAACTGTAGATACGTCACAAGCGCTTCGTCAGCGCCTTGTTAAAACTTAGCTAGTTACCTTATTTTTGATCTCTGCCCCGACAATCCGCCCGTATCTAAGTAACAAATAATCATTTATTTTTCACCACTGATATTGAGAATATGCCATCTTACTTCCACAGTCTATCTAAGACAGAGTGGCGGTAACCGTATCTATAGTTAGACATAGACATGTCTATAGTTAGACATTCGAACATAGTTCATTGATTTTTTAAAGTTTGATTCTTTTGTCAAAGGGTGTTACGTACCGTAACAGTTCTTTTTTCTTATATATTTTATTATTGTTTATATTTTACATTTGCCTTCGGTATTTATTGTACTGTGATAAACACCGGAGCATAATCTGTGCGTAGTTCGTAAAAGGAATGTGGTTGGCGAACCTTGCTGCACACCCATTGGTGCACGCGCACGAACACCCGCGCCACAACGTCCATTTTTCAAAATCAGATACAACAGTTCTCTGTGAGTGGTCTTACGCGAAAGTTACGATTTTTTCCTGGCGGTTTTACGAGCCCCAAAAGCAAAATATTCGCGACAAACCCTTTCGTGCAATCGTGCTGTACACGGAACAAACAATAACCAGCGCCTTGGAAACCCAGTATCAAGAATATTGCGGCTCGACGAGAATTCAGGTACGTCACCACAATATTCCTACGATACAAAGGCTATTATGTTATAATATAATTGTAGAATGTAGAATGAAAAAGGATAATTGGAACGTAAGAGTAAAATAATACATACAGTCGAGCATAGCAACCTCCTTCACAACTTTTTTTGAAGTCCTTTAATGACAGGTGTCAAAATTTCTTTTTATTTACATGTGTGTATATGTTGTGTAAAATTGCAGCAGTAGTGTGAGTAATGCATATTTTAATTCATTTAATGTACTTCTAATGCATTTTATGTAAAATAAATAGCTTTCTGCACTTCTCCTCCATAAAAACTTAATCTTTGCCAAGTTTCACGTTCATCCGTTCGCGCATTTCTCTCAAAAAGGGATACAAAGTTTGGGCTTCACGTATTAATATATATGATGATAATATCATTCGCCAGTGAAAAATTGTCTAAATGGGTAAACTGTTTATCGTTACTTGATTTAATTCTATCGTAAATAATCACCTTATCTTAAATGATAACTATAAACTAACACGGCATTAAAGAAGTCAAATGTCATTTCATTAAATAAATAAATATTGAACAAAGTTTTATTTATAAAAAATTATCATTTTTAAAGTATACATACCATATTAAGAGTAGTTTATTATAAGTAGACGAAAGAATTGTTTTATTTATTTAAACTCTAATAAAATAGTAATCAAAAGTGTCAAATTTTTGCATAATTACATCAAATATTGCGAATTATTCGCGACATATACAATAACAATGTAATAAAGACCACATATAACAATAAATTTCTAGCTTTTAGCATTGACGCAAGTGTAAGATTGACCCCGGACTTGTTTATTAATATTGCGTTTATTGTTTTAAATTTGCATAACAAATTTTGTTAATGACAACAAAAGAATTTGACCAAACTGTTTAGATTTTTTGCATAATCGATTACTAAAACAATATCGACGTTTGACCTCTGCGGAAAGAGTATAAAATTATGTAAAATTGGTTTTGCTCCGACATCAATGTCGCGTTTTTGTAATTTAGAATGGAAGGAATGTATATTTTTTAATATTGTAAGCTTAGCATCCTCTCTCTCCTTCTATCACAAATCACAATACTGTTATTTTACGTCTTACGTGTCGTTTGTTAATCATTTGAACTGTTAACGGAAATTTTATCGACCGATACTTTTTTGACCAGTAAGACCACGATGAACAAGACAACGATTGAGAAAGCGAAAGGACAAGAGGGCAATTGAGTATTTGTGTGTACTGTGGTACTAATTGTACTGTGGTGCCATCTCTTAACGGTAAACTAAAACATGATGAACAATTATCTCGAACATGGACAAAAGTAAAACTTTTTGGGCCTTACGAGCAATTTACACTATAAAATCCCGCGATTAACTAATAAGCAAAATTTGAAGAATATAGTAGCTATATCAATAAATCATTTGAAATTTTATATTTACCAAATTGATAAGGTAAATTTGAATTTGTTGAATATTAGAAGCGTTTATAAAATGGTCTTAGCATGTTTTATACTAATAAGACACATTTTTTTTAGGTAATATCTTCTATGTAAAAATCTTTATGTCTGACAATAATCTTCCTAAACACATTACCGATTAATTGAACAATAGGTACAAGGATCATACCAAGCAAGACTTTCATTTTATTTTATTAGTAGCCCCCGTTCCTCAGACGTAATATCTGAGACCATTTTTGCGTGATACTTTATTTCCTTTTACATCTTATATCTATTTTGGCGTCCTCTTTTTTGTGCCTTTTTTTATTTACATTCGTTCTTTTACCTATTATTTTGATTTGTCTTAACAATTTCGCTCTTTTCTTTTAATTTTTTTTTCTTTCATTACAGTCTTTATCTTAATTTCTTTACAGTCTTTCACTTATCTATGTATGCATTGCCACCATTGTATCTTCCAATGTTTTATCAGACATTTATTTCATTCCCCTTTATGTGTAACGTAGGTTCGAATCTTTGCAACTGAGTCGGCGTGGATACTGAAGGAAAAAAACATAGCACGATGGTAAAGCTTCTTCTAACACCGTCTGGCTAGTTATCACTATGAAGTTGAATATCTATTGCCAAGTAATTATTGGTGCATTCTGGCCTATCCGATACGGAATATATATATGAGTTGTTGAAGTATGTATGCTTGGTACACATATATGTTTCAACAACTCATATATGTATGAATAGTTAGCTTAGCTTAGGTTAACTCACATAGGTCGCGAATTGCATGTATCAGGCAACAGCCAAAGCCGAGGTGTGCTTGCGCACCCTTGAGTTAGTTGTCAAAATAAAATCGGCTGAGTGCCTTAAGCGCTCACCTTAGTAGTCCGGTGAAGCTGTTAAGACCTTGCTTGGTCGATAGCGTAGTCAGTTGGAGGAAAAAAAAGGTGCATTCTGGCAGCTGAGTCTGACAACCAGTTCCTATTTAGATTTAGCGTGATTACTATCTTGGACCACAATCCTATTTATCATTCGATATTATTGTGGTCAAACTGTATAGCCTATAGAGTACATGAAAAAGAGAGTGTTACAGGATAGCTCATTATGTAAATGATAGTGATATCTGATGTCTAGATCAGCGTGCACTAAAAATTACAATATACGACCAATAAAAAACAATAACGTCTCTTGTTGCCTATTCTTGATGATTCCGATGTTTTCTGAACCGGTGGAACCGTTTCAACTCTCATAAATATATTTTGAAAGTCTAAATTCAAATTTAATTCAAGATTTTTTTGGATAAAACACTTAGAAAAACGACTATAGTTTAATTCCGTTATATGTCATATTCATGTATTATTATTTATTATATTAATGTACTTTTAAAATACTTTATATTCTTCAGCTGGATGTCTTCATGCTTCGTTTCTTTATACAAAAATATTATCAAAAAAAAAATCTAGGCTTTGTATGTTACCACCTTTGTATACAATGGGATATGCCATAGGATGTTATCAAACTATCGCCTGAATAATTACCGCTCTCATGTTAAAAATTGTGAACAATCACCCAACTGAGAATTCAAGCAGCCGTATTAAAAATCTAGTTGAATTTCTAAGCTTTATCAGTTAGTATCATTCACTGCATTACATTGTGATCAAATGCGAAATCTCTAAAGAGTAATAAAATATTATTTAGTTCTTCAGGAGAGCAAAACCAAATGTAATAAACAGAGAAACGATTACGTACAACGAGCTGCGTTACAACCATTAAATATAATACGGACTGGTCCATCCATCATCAGATTTATATAAAACCTTTTAAGCTACTACCTTCCCAAGACAAAGTAATTAGCGTTAACAAAACGTACAAGACCGAACGCCAGGAGCAATATTTACATGTACCATTACAATAAATCACTTCGTTCACTTTCCTAAATTGATATTGTAATCCGTTTGGCGTTTTGTTTTTATTTCCCATTGAATAAATGAAGACGTTGTCGTGATGCGGCTTCGTTAAATTGCTATCTCCAGTCTCTGTCCTTTATTAGAGTGGCTTTCTATTAATACTTTTAAATATATTTTATCATATTTTATTTTAACACTAGCTAATACCCGTGAGTTGTTTAATATCTTAACGTTTTATAGTAACATGTTTATGTACTCAGGAAAAATATAAATAAAATTAGAAGCAAGAATATACTTTGTTTAAAAAATTTCTTTGTCAACAATTTTATCCGTTTACTTTCGTTCCCTTTATCGTGCGCATCACACCGCTAGCGATTCTTCTTACAGATGTAATATGGGATATTATTCCCACCCTAAACAGCATAATGACTTAATATTTAGTGAAGTTTAAATAGAATGTTTAGTGATTATGGCTTAAAGATGAAAAAAAGAAGGAAGGAAAGGGAAAAGAATATACAACATAAATAATTATTATTGAAAGTAGATAAGAAAACTTATAAAATATGTACACGGATAAATTATGGTGGTAGAGCCACGCTGAAACTATTACTGGTTTCAACATGAATGGGTCGGCTCGTCTGGGGTAGTACCACCCTCTCACAGAAAACTGACGTGAAGTAACAGTGCTTGCATTGTTGCGATTCGTTCGGTCAGTGAGAGCGCCGGAGTCCCACCTCCTCTCCCCTCTCCTCTCTCTCTCCCTCCCCTAACCCTTACCTCAAAGGGTGGCAACACACTTGCGACACCTCTGGTGTTGTTAGTGTCCATGGACGGTGGCGATCACTAAACATCAAGTGACCCACCTGTTCATTTGCCACCTATGACATAAAAAAAAAATTGATGTTTAAAGCTCGGTAGGTACAGGTAGGTTTGAACATTGTATTGTGGAGGAACACATCAGAACAACAGCATGATGGCAGGGCTTTTATAATAGTGCCAGTGGTTGCTACTGAAGTTGAAGATCTGTCACCAACAACTTATATGTTCAGGCAACTGGCAGATTTACTAAAAATTCAGTCCACCTCGTTGTTAACGTGTGATAGTTCAAGGCCACATTGTAAATTAATTGCTGAGATTGTGGTTAAATACTAGGACATGTAAAGGTATAACACAAAAAAATTGGTAACTGTACAATTTTACATACTACTCCACGGATTCTTTAACCTTTCTTATCTCACCGGCCGATACAAAATGGCGGATCACGGTGAACAGAAGCGGTTGAGTTACGTGCTCGTCTCAGTCGCTGTGATATGTTCATCCCAACAATATATATCGTCAGCCAATTAAACAGTGGCATTCAGACCTACTGACGACGACTGGACCCTGTTATGATGTACCGGTTGATCACTCTGGTATTGTTATTTTGGCACTAAGACTACGTTTGGACATAGGAATATTGTTTTCCTAATAGGAAGCTGTATCGTTTCTTAGAGTTATTGTCTTTTATATAAGTTATTGTAGTTGAGTTCAAATAAAATAGATAAAAATGAATATACGTTTTTTGATGTTTCAATGTGATTCAATTATAACAATAACAAAGTTTTATGCAATAAAAATACATAAAGATGTAAGCATCCTGTATAACACTATATGATCTATATAAAATGTGAATCGATACAGTAAAACAATTTAATCGAGAAACATGCGTGTTGCATGTGTTGATGAGGTTCTCACATTTTATATAGATCATATAGTGTTATACAGGATGCTTACATCTTTATGTATTTTAGATCGATTATTTTTGTACTGCCCACCGCCTTTTATGTGTGCCGCTATCCGATGTCTTTATTTAACTTGTTTTAATATTGAAATTGCATTTAACGCTTCGTGTTCTGGTTCTACGCGAATCATTAAAGATTAAGTGTATACATTTTTACTAATAATTGGCTACCGTATTTCGTATGGTTGGTTATATTATAATATGATCTATACAATATAGTAAGAATATAAATCTAATGTTAGTGTCCTTTTTTGATTTTCGTGGAAAAAAAAATTTTTGCTGTGTCCAGGAATTAGCAATAAAATACATTTCAACCATTTTTAGAATAGTTTGTCTGTCTGTCTGTTTGTATGATGCATAACTACTAAAGTAATGGATCCATAATAAAACCACACAAATAAATCATAAGGCATATCTTTGAGAATAACTTAGTTTTTGTTTCATTATAATCGGTTCATTCTATCAAAAGTTATTGTAATTTTAATGACGACGCGGCGTAAGTACGAGTGAAGAATAGATATGTAATTAGACATAATAGGTACATTCAAATGCCTTTTTTTTATACAGTTTTTTACTTATGGTTCCATGCGGGCAAAGTCACGGGCACTCCTAGTTTAACATAAAGTTATTAATGTTTTGAGAATTTATCATATTAATAAGCACTTCGCGTGATATGTGTTTGCTTGCTTTGTAGAAATGGGGTAAGCGGTTTGGTGGTTATATTATATTCTTCAATACATAAAATACATCCTTACGACGCAATTGAAGTCGCAAGTATCCGCTAGTTTATAATAAAATATGAATTAGCGATAAGGTTAGACATTTTATTGCTCTTATTAAAAATGAAACCCGAAATATATATTTTTAATATACAAAACTAGGAATATTAAACATTTCAAAATAAAATGTCAGTAAAGTAAACGATCGTCTTTGTTTCTTTTTAAATTATAAAAAAATATGTTGTTTTTTTTTATTTGATCTCATTTATTCATTGTATATTCATGTTTCCGAACGCACAAGCGTCCCTTCCGCCTCCCTTCCTAACAATCATCTGTCGCTTAAGCCACGATCCATACCGCGGACGCAACAAAAAAAAAAACGATCTCTTCATACGCAAGAATTTGGTAGTCACTCATCACTACTATTATAAAACATTTTGTAAAAAGCGCATAAACACTAAACCAAAATATAGTGCATAATATATATCGCCGCGAGTGAAGTGAAGTGAAACCAGCAAAATCAACACCGGCGAGTCCGCATCCCTTATTTCGCAAAAACCCCCCTTTGAACCAGCACCTTTACGCACAAAACAATCTCATTTTCAGAACATGCAATAAAATGTTATCAATATATATAAATTTCTTCTGTACGTGTGTATGTCACTGAACTCGTCCGCTCCGTTCGTTCGACCGATATTGATAAAATTTTGTGTGCATGTTCCAGTCGATCCGAGAATGGTTTAGAGAATTGGACACGGTAGGTGGCGCTGCGGTTGACTTTTAGGATTGCTTTTTATTACCAAGGCAGGACAACGTCTGCCGGGCCCGCTAGTATTTATATAAATCACTACGGTTAAGATTTTATTCTAAGTTTATATAATTCGAAAAACTACTTTCGAGAAACCCAAACTTCTTATTAAATTAAGATCCTAGAGCTACGAGACACAATTCATTTTTAAATAGATGGAACCCTATGTTTTGAGCAGTTTTTTTATGTAGATACATATAACGCTTTCTCACTCACATAGTTCGAGTCTGGGGGCAATGTATAGATATTAGGACAGAAAGGTGACTAGAAATTAAAGTTACTTTGCTTACATTTAAATGGCTGATTTTATATATGTTATCTTTCACGTCCGGCGGGATGTTTGCCCCTTACAATCTGTCTGGCTGATGAAATATATTTTTGTAATAGTTACTTGAATAAAATATTAAAAAATAAAGCATTTTAAAAATAAGTAAAGTTCGTTCATTTTCTTGTCTGCTTTAAAGAGTATGGCAGGAGTTGTGTCTCTCGGAAAGTGTCTTGCGATACTGGATCCTACTTTGGAATGATATTATCCGAAACAGTAGTACGTGGTAGAGCCACGCTGAAGTTATTACTGGTTTTAGCATGAATGGGTCGGCTCTCCCGGGGTAGTACCACCCTCTCACAGAAAACCGACGTGAAGTAACAGTCCTTACGTTGTTGCGTTTCGTTCGGTCAGTGAGAGCGCCGGAGGACCACCTTCTACCCCCTCATCGTCTCCCTCCTCCCTCCCAGCCTTCCCCCTCTTCCCAAACACTGGCTGGCGACGCACTTGCGACTCCCCTTGTGTTGCGAGTGTCTATGGACGGTGGTGATCACTTAACATTAGGTAACCCACCTGTTCGTTTACCTTCTATGATATAAAAAAAAAGCCAGCCATATAAATCTAAATAAAGTAGCTCTTATTTTTAGTCACCTTTCTGTCCTGATATCTATACATCGCCTTCAGACTCGAACACTGTGAGTGCGAAAGCGTTATAAGTACATAAAGGACTACTCAAAACATAAAGTTTCATCTATTTAAAAATGAGCTGTGTCTGGCAGCTCTTGGAATTTGACTAACACTGAACTGGACTGGACGTGTCCAGTTTAAAACGTATAACTTGACAAATAAATATCAGGCATAGAAAAACAATTATCTTCCCATTTACACCAACTAGATGTGCATATAGGTTGAATGTGAATCACAGTACCACATATTTTCTCATTGTTCGCTTCAAGCGAAATGCATTTACTATGTTTCATATTTTAGCTATCGATATAAGTAGATAATGATTAATAATAATTCTCATCAAAAGATATCCCAAAGAAGACATCTTTTCAAGGAAAATTAATTTAATGAACACCCACTTCAGTTCATGACGTATTTTTAATTTCACAGGAAGAGAAAGCCTCCTAGTTTCCTTACATCTTTCCTTACACCTCATTATATGTATATAAGAATAAAATTTCATATAAACAGACAAAGAATTCGTAATTTTCTTTTAAGTATTCGACATCCAAGGCAAAATGGATCTGAACTTATAATTATTTCAATAACTATATCAATTCTTGAAACTGCGGACTTAAAAGAAATAATGAAACCCTTTTCTAAATAAAAAAGTGTGTGTACTTATGTACACGCGTTAGAAGTTATACTTTTATGGTGTAACAAGATAAAAATCTTTTCAAAAATTTTATCTTTCGCCTTATTCTACGTTTGTAGAAAAAACGACACTAACAATAGAAAAAAGGTATTTAATACATTGAAAGTTTTAATACAAATAAATACAAACAACAAATACAACGAAACAAAATGTTGGCTATAGCTAACTTCAGGGTGTCGGTTTTTTGTGACGGTGTGCGTGCGCATCGTAATAACTTCAGGATGTCGGTTTTTCGTGACAGTGTGCGCACGCATCCTACAAAATTTACTCTCATCATTTTGCCGTAACGCGCCGAAAGGATTATAACTTCAAAAATGAATATAGTCGTGTACTTTTCTGTTCTTTATTATAATATAAACTTTAAGTATTATCAGTTTAATAACAAATTTCATTAGTAATTTCTTATAAGTTAACTATTTTTTATCATTTACGTATTATAATTCCGTGTTGATTCTATAATTGAGTTATCAAATTACTCAGAGCTTTTTCATAAAATATTTTATATATACACAGGAAAATAGGCAGTGTATTTTTTTACCTTAATTAACCGGTAATTATAACCATAATATTCAGGATGTCGGTTTTTCGTGACAGTGTGCGCACGCATCCTACAAAATTTACTCTCATCATTTTGCCGTAACGCGCCGAAAGGATTATAACTTCAAAAATGAATATAGTCGTGTACTTTTCTGTTCTTTATTATAATATAAACTTTAAGTATTATCAGTTTAATAACAAATTTCATTAGTAATTTCTTATAAGTTAACTATTTTTTATCATTTACGTATTATAATTCCGTGTTGATTCTATAATTGAGTTATCAAATTACTCAGAGCTTTTTCATAAAATATTTTATATATACACAGGAAAATAGGCAGTGTATTTTTTTTACGTAATTTAACGGTAGATTATAACATAATATTAATGGTCGGCTTCTGAAGTCCGTGTTCCCATGGCAGAGGCACGATAGGAAATTTATTGATTCGTGCCTGGAAATGCCATAATAAAAGAAAGAGAGATAACTCACTATTTTTCTAATAACTTTGTAACGAGTTAATTGTAGTTATTTAAAAAAACTAGCTAAATACGTCAATGATGAATGTGTTATGATCCTATAAGTTCATTTATTAAAATAACGGTCATTATTTATAACCCTGAAATTCTACGCCATTTAAATAATTTGTTACGTTTACTACAACACAATTTTAATAACAAAAAACGCATACGACCATACGTAAGAAGTGAAAACTTCTATGTCCCACTTGAAAAATATTTATATACTTGATTTATAACATTGATTATATTATTATAATACGCAATAACAAAAACGTCGTTTTTTATATATTGATTTATACTGTTTTTAATTCAACGCAAGATGCCTTAAGGAATCTAATTCCAAAAACAGTTGTTTTAAAGTTCATTTACACATTATTTCCCTTCGAAGATATTTACATAGAAAAATAATTCAAGTAAACCGATTTTTTTTATGTCAAGTATACAGTGTTGTATCTGTACACGTTTTGGATTGTGGCAGAGAGAAAGTTTTTAGAGGAAAAAATAATGTAATTAATATATTTACACGCTACCTTATAATATTTCTAAATGATTTGTAATAGCTGAATATATAATTGAAGAGCTGTTTGGAAATTCTAATCTTTCGGTTGTTATTAATGAGTCTGTGTAATAATTTATACATTATCGTTTACTTCATATAATTTAGTAAAAATATCTATCATTATGTATATATTTTTATAGGTGTATTTTGGTGGTGGTTGAGACACGCTGTAGCTATTATTGGTTTCAGCATAAATGGGTCGGCTCGCCCGGGGTAGTGCCACCCTCTCATAGAAAACCGACGTGAAGACTACCTTTTACCCGCGATATCGTCCGCGTGGAATTTCCGAAACCGTCCGCGGTATTTCCGTGTATAATGTCCCAGAATCTTAATAAAATCAAGACATCCTAGTTGAAAACTTTCTTGACAGACAACCAAAAACATAATGTCACCTTTATCTATATAATTTTCTGTCCGTGTATATGTAAATGAACTCCTAAACGGCTGGACAGATTTTTATGATATTTTTGGGAGTGTTCATGTGAATTCAAGAATGGTTTAGATTCACAATTAAATCCGGTAGATGGCGCTGCAGTTGAAAAGAAGTTATACGTCTTTAGCTTAAAAAAAGACATTAAATGTAACTTAATTATTAGTAATTAATTTAAAATAAAAAATAGTCATAATTGGTAGTAGTATTTGTGTTTTTTTATTTTAAATTAATTACTAATAATTAAGTTACATTTAATGTCTTTTTTTAAGCTAAAGACGTATAACTTCTTACGTGCATACATAAGAACAGACATATGTTTTTCTTTATTTATTAATATATATTGTTAAGACAATAAATAACACAGACAAAATCGCAGATATCAGCTAGTTTATAATAAATTAAACCATTCGACTATATTATTGACTCCGTATGGGTAACTTTTATGTGTATAATAGTGTTGAATGCATTGATTTCTTGGTTACAGATTACTTAAGAAACTGAGAAAAAAAAACTGAGAGAGAAGAAAATGAGAATTTTCAAACTCCCTGTGCTACCACGCTATAGTAATAAATGACGTTTTCCTGCACCAAAACATCCAACACGTTGCAGGAATCGACCTATATTGACGCGTTTCCGATCACGCTATGATCGCCTCAAATACACTACCTTATTTTTAGTTATATGGTATTAAGGTACAATATATTAAGCCTAGGATTTGGCTTCAATTGCGCTAAAAGACTCTAATATAAATTTCTCATAATTAAATGGTTTAAATGGTTGGTTCGCTTTGATATTTTCGTACAGAGGAAGACATTAATCTCGTTAGCGTATTTAGACTGCTGGTTCATTACGTGGATAAGTTACTTAACGAGGAGAAATAGATTTTCATTCTCACTCGTGCGAAATGGATATAAATTATATACAGAGATTGACCGTGCATATCTATAGGTATATGTAAGTAACAATTAATTGTCGAACGTAAGCTTATCACTTTAGAATGGTTGCACTTATTCTTTGAAAAGTCAAAAATCAAAATATCCTTTATTCAATTTAGGCCCTGAGAAGGCACTTATGAACGTCAAAGCTACCACCGGTTCAGAAAACAACCCAGTCATCGAGAAGAACCGGCAAGAAACTCGATCTGGTTTATCTTTTCATGTTATATATTTTTACAAAACATAAATATTTACATTCGTTATTAGTGGATGCACAGAGAGGGGCGTCGTTTCCAGACGTCACAATCGTTCACATATTGATCCACCCTATAATAGCCTTTTGACATTCAAACCCGCTTGACATGGTTCTTGAACTCACTATCCGGCAAATCGGTAATGTTTTTTGAGACTTTGTTATAAAACCTAACACTATTGCCTAAAATAAAGTCTCTTGTTGTTGTATTTGTAATTATTAGGGACAAAGCTTGCGTGAAAGAAAATGTTTGAAAAATGTTAAGGTAAAATGAAACATTTGGGTTTAAATAAATAATAGTTTAAAAAAACCTCAAAAAAGTAAAAGAATGACCTCCAGATATCAGTATTTTTATCATTTTTTTGTCACTTTTTACAAAAATATTTATAAATCCAAATTTATTACATTTTATTTTCTGTTTTTTAGATGGATATTTTATGAAAGCGTGTTTTTTTAGTTTTTTTAAACTATTATTTATTTTTCATTTTTTAGTGTATTTTTTTCGGATTATGCATTGTCATCGACCTTTGACAGGTGTGTAAAGTTTGAATTAAATCTGATCGTTCAAAGTAGGACAAAATCGAGCTCAAAGGGGTTGGTTACATACATACATACAGGTGAAGCTAATAAAAGCGTGATAAAAAAATGGATATCTGTAAGTACGGTTTACGGATGATCAATGATCATCGAATGTAAAATGACGCGATAACGATTTATATGCATCGGCCGATGGATGGACAATCTCGCTTGCACGCTCGGCTCAGCCGGAACGTGACAATGAGTCATGCTTTTTCGTGCCTACAGCCGGCGTTCATCGATTTATAAGTAGTTATCACATCAAAAATCTCCATATAAAAGTGAGTGGGTGAGTGAAACAGGTCACAGTAAAAGATCTTTAAAAATATTGAACAGCATTGACAGATTGTCGTTTATTTGCTCTGTTATAATTTTATTTCATTACAAGCTCGTAATGTGAAGGGAAGATTCGATATCTTTTTCTCGTTAGTACAATCGTGTTAAGTCATGGTGGACAAATAGTTATACATAAAAACAGACATCCAAGATCAATAAAGGCTTAAGTTAGCCATAAACGAAATAAATCACGGAAATATATAAATCACAGATAGATATAACGTCTCATGACGTCTCTATGGATTTCCTTGTCGCCTTTCAGAGGTAGATACTTGAGTATAGTAGCCCGGGGCGCGGCACAATAGCGGCTACTTTTTCCTTAGCTATAATAAACATTTGTATTCACCGCACACGCTCTGCTGAACGAGACGCGCCCCGAGACACTACGATTTACTTATAAAAAGATCATCTTAAAATTTTCTTTGACTTTTCACGATAGTAATCTAAATAAAAAGATAGAGGTCAATCACTGTGCGCATGTCACAAAACATAGATATAATATATATAGATTTTGATCATTTTTTGAAGAAAAACTTCTTTAGGCGCG